>LOJH01048306.1:0-13052 GCA_001685095.1 Ellobius talpinus
GAAGGAGCGAGCCAGGATTACTGTTAAACATCTGCCCAGCTCCTGTTGCCTTTTAGAGAATGCTGACACTCCAGGTGTATGTTTTAATAAACAAATAGAAACTGACCCACAATGCCCTATGAGTTCAACCTTTGCTTTTTAATAGATAGATGAGAGTGACTTGCCCAGAACTGGAGGTCAAGAGTCACAGACCAAGGCAGGAGCTCCTGTTGGAACCATTGTTATTTGCACATGACCAGGGCCCATGTGGAGTCCCCCGCCATAAGTGCTCCCCTCTTGTGCTCTGTCTGCCCTGGCCCCCTTGTTCCTTTTAATCAGACCTGCCAGGATAGAGTTGCCAGGTTGTCCTCCAGAGTGTATGCTGCACCTGTCTGGGCCACCAAGTTCCCCCTGTGGATCTTCTCCCGTAAACTGATTGTATAGTCACCCTGCCTGCGCAAAACCCTACTCTGCCATGACTCCTATTCTAATTGACAGATACAAGTGTATGTGCCCATCATATACCACATATTGTTTTGATGTAGATGCATTGTCTACTGTCACAATGAAAACTTGTCACCCTCTCTGTTTACACTGGTGGCTCAGAGGATTTCCTTGAACAGTGTGATGCTAAAGCCAAGTCTCAAAATCCCCGTGTCTTTCCATCCCTTCGTCTCTTACGTTGGCTACGCAGGAAATGTTTTGGTGTTTGTGCTGTGAATTTGAGAGATATGGAAGCGGGCTGTGAGTGCTGACGGAGAGCCAGAGGCTGACACAGACAGCATCTGCACCTTCATTCGTTCTGAGTACTGCTGTTTGAACCGTGAGGCCAATCTTTGTGAGCAAAGCGCTTGAGAAAACTGCCGCCTTCCAGTCCTGTAGCTCTAAAAGGCTCCCTTTCCCAGGATGGCCACACTTCATTCCCAGGCCTCCTGGGAGCCTCTTCCTTCCTCCCTCGATCATTTTCCTCCTCCCTGAACACCTTATGGATTTGAGGATTTGAAATACTTCCTGCCCACATCTTCAACCAAGAGACTGTCAAGGGATTTCAGTGTTTATTGCTTTCTTCTCTGGGAGTGGAGCAGCTCCCCACCAGCTCCTATTTGAGAAAAACAACAGGATGGTTTTGGCTTATTATCAAACTGAGAACAGAGTTTGCTGGCAACAGAATGAGAACCTGAGTCTTTCTACATGCCTAAGGTGTGTGTGTGTGTGTGTGTGTGTGTGTGTGTGTGTGTGTGTGTGGTATGGGGGGATTCTTCGTTCTCTGTCTCCTTGTGCCGGAGCTGATGCTCTGAACACAGCGAGGAGGGAAGGCTGTCTCGTTTGTAATAATAAATGAGCTTCCTCTCATCCCTGCCTCTCTCTTCCTGACCTGGGGCTTCCCTTGCTGTCTGTCTGTTGTCTCGAACACAGAACATCCCGCACTTGACATTCGCTACGGTCTTTCTGGATTCTCTCTTAAAACAGCTTTCTTCAAGGCCCCAGAGATCTTAAGGAAAAAATAAAGAGGAATGCAAATGGAAATTGCTTTGGAAGCTAAAATGAGCGTCACTGGGAGCCGTGAGCTCCTGGCCACACTGGGACAAACTCTTTTTTTTTTATTTTGGGTAATATTTCTTCTTTGGCATTTATTACACCTCTGTTAAACACGGCTCATGTGACACTGTTACTCACAGGCAATCAGAGGAAAAGCTGAAAGTTGAGCCATTAATAGGGCAGGGCAACTTATTGTTAATAGCAGCCATTAAAGCTGAAAGGAAAAATTACCCATCTGCCCCTGCCAGACCTGTCTGCCTGAGATGGGGATTGGGCCTCCAGACCGGAAGGGGGGCTGAGAGACCATGAGGGAAGGAGAATGGAATGCAGAAATCAGAGCTCTTGGTTGGAGAATATAGAGCTGGACTCCCGTTTGGAGCCTATCCCAAGAGTGTGGGGCACAGGATTGCCCCATCAGAATTGAAGAGGCCTTTTGGTCCGATTGTGCATTCCCAGAAAATCACCTGGCCCTTCATCCAATGATCTGTGACCTCCATTTTAGCCACAGGTAGGAAACTTAAAAGCAACGCCCTTTCTCAGCAGGGCTCCCACCACAGTGTATAACTGAGACAGGATTCGCCCTACCTGGTTCTTTGACATGACCCTTGGGGTTGAACAACACATTTTTTAAGTCTGTGATTGAAACACGCACACACACACACACACACACAGAGCTTCAAGCCCCTTCTGATAGCTTAAATTCTAGTGAAAGAGGCAATGTCAGAAACCCACTTTAGCCGCTCTGTAAAATTTGTTTGATGGGACCCTGTAAGATATCAGATAGAAGGATAAATTTAAGAAGACTTCTTTAGGGCGTGGTTATAAAATTCACAAGGTGCCCTGAAGGGAAGGGCTGTAACTGTGACCTATTTTAGATTATGCTTACTCACATCAGTGCAGAGGGACCTGTGCTTTCAGAAAAGATGGTGTGGTGGGGGTTTGATGTCTTACCCACATGCTTTTGTGTAGAATAATGGACTAAAGCCTGAAAAGCAAGGTTCTGTGATGTTCGCCATGGCTGGCTGATGGTCTTGAGCTTGCGCATGCCTGCGCAAGAGCACACAGTCACGCACACGCACGTATGCACGCAAGTCCGCGCACACGCGGTGTCTGACTGATGATAAGTGGTCAAGCCTGTGGAAGAAGGAACTGCCTGGTGACTCAGGACCGGGGAAGCCTCTCCCAGGCAGGGTCTGATTTCTCAGATGTGATCACATCAAGTTTTTAGCCTGCTGTCCATATCAAAGCCATTGCATGTCCAGACCCGTTTAACTTATGACAAAGGCAGCTCTTGGTTGTTCTTGGCTCCTTGTTGCATTCTGTGGCTTTTTAAGAGCTGTTCTACTCACTTAGTCTGTGCTGATGACATAATTTTGAATACTAGAATTATTTTGTTGCAGTTTAAGACGAGTTGAAGTTCCCTCCGGTACTATGACACTCGTGGAATAAATGCTTCTTCCTGAATTGAGCATTCAGCTTCCCCCGCAGTCAATACTACAACACTCAAGCACACACACATGCACACGCACATGTACGCAGACACACACATACACACACACACACACGCTCACATGCACCTCCTATCATCACAGACTGTCCCTAGAGGAGTACCACACCGTTCCTCCAATCACCTGTTCTTTTAACTCTATGGGAAAGAACTACATGTTGGGGGCGGGCGTGCAGCTCCTGGTAGAGTGGGGCTACCTAGCCCATGTGAAGCTCTGGACTCCACCCTTAGCACCACATAAACTGGACAAACTCCCCTGTAATCCCAGCCCACAGGAGGAGGCAGGAAGATCAAAAGTCCAAGGTCATCTTTGGCTGCATAGTGAGATCAAAGCCAGTCTGAGATACTGAAGAGACCCTCTCTCAAAAAACAAATGTTTCAGGTGTTGGAAGGGTATTAAAGAGCAACTATTAGAAAGAATTGGTTGAAGAAAAATTTGGCTTAAGTTGTGCAGGCTTGGTAGGGACCACCTTGTGGTCATGAAAAAATGAGCAACAAGTTTACACTCAAGGAGTTAGACTTGGGGAAAGACACGAGACCCATGGTGCCCCGTCATTGGAGGCAAGGATTCTTTAAAGAAACATGAATAGGAAAACAGAATAGATGACAAGAGAGATGTAGAATTGCAAAGGGGGAACCATGGCTTTTTCTTTAGGAGATGAACAAGACGGTACTTCCTTAACTTTAGAGGATGACCAGTTGCTATGAAGAGGATGGTTTAATAATTTACAAGCAAATAACAGGGAATTAAAAATGTTTCCCTTCTCAANGAATTTACTAAGCAAATACCCCTCCCCAAACATAGTGTGATATCCTAGAATCTCAAATGAGATGTGGGTGCTTCCATCTGGGAGACAGAAAAGGCAGACGCCATCTGCTTTGGCTCAGTTTTGGCATCTTCAAGGTGTGGATGGGATTTACAATTTTTATTTTATTTTATTTTTATTTCTCAACTCTGGTACCCATTCCTTTGTAACTCCTTGTTAACTGGGTCCTACTCGGGTGAATGGTTGGAGGCCGTGGGTTCCACTTCACAGACAGACAAAACTCTGCAGATGTTTGTGTGGTCAAGTGAGGAAGAGCATCTGGCTCTCCTTGCTCTGGCTTAGGGCAATATTCTGTTTATAATGGGCAAGAAAAATCTGCTCTGGTACAGGAACTGCAAGACCTTCCAAAGACTGGAAGGAGTCTAGAGAGCGGGCATCAGCTGCCATCTCGTTTTACTCCCGTAACACCAGCTTTTCGCCACTTCTCAATTGCTACCTCCCGGCATAATTACCATGGCAAGCATTTCCTGTTCATCCCCTGTAGGTACACCATGTTGCGCCAACAACGCTCGGCCCAGCAGGAATATACAGTATCCTTTGCCAGTGTCGATCCGGGCTTGATTACACTTCACGGCTGTAATTCAAGCCCACTAATCCTCCTCTGTGGTAGGAAAAGAGGCCTGTTCTATTAGATAAGCTGATTACTGTCTGGTGTGTGCTTCATGCCTAGCAAGAGTTGTTTATATGTAGAATTATTGCCTGTTGGGGTCTAGGCCTCACCATGCTGGGGAAAACTCACTTTAGGGTTAGGGTATGTGGCTTCAACTTGGCCTGGGATGGATAAGGATTGGCGAGTTCATGGCAGCTACTTTTTCCCTCAGTCTCTCTGCCAGCCGCTCATATTTCTTTTGCTTCCCTCTGAATAGAAGAAGCAAGATATTCAGAGACTTGGACTTCCACTTCCAGGAGCCTCTGCAAAGCAAAGACCACTGCCCCAGACTTGACACCTCCTGATGAGGTTTGCAGTGCACTATCTTGAGAGCTGAGTTAGCAGGGACTCTGGTGTGTCAGTCTGAGTGTGTGGTGAACTTGCCAGCCACAGACTCCAGACAGCCCAACCACAGGGGGAGAATGTCTGCTTAGTCTGAGTAAATGCTTTCTCACATGCAAAGACGTCTGCTTCAAGGCCTCAGAAGCCTAGAATCCACTCTGCCAGCCCACACTGGTCTGGTGGGTGGCTTGCGGCCTGGGTGCAACACTTTACAGCTCTTGCTTGTCCGCGAAGATGAAGTGTGTTGGGGACACCTGTTTGGGAAGTGTGTCTGTGCTCTGATTCCTATCGGCTGCACTGTGAAGATTCCTATCTCTCATGTGGAGTAGTACCTCATCATCAGATGCAGCCCCAAGAGGCTGCTCATCTGTGGCTCTTTGGTGTTGAAATCCTACACACAGTTGACAGGTTGAATGGTACAGAGATCTGTGGGTACTGAGGAGATGCAGGGAGCTTCCAGTACCTGTCCTCTGTCAAGCTCTATATGAGCACATTTGGGGTTCTGTTGGCTTATCTAGACATGTGGTGGCCTACGATCGAGGAAAGTATTGTGATGAATGGCAGCTTTCTGAACTGTGAGGTGGTTGGGTGAGAAAACTTCATATGTCCTATGAGCTGCAACTAACAGTAGTCTTATTTGTTTGCCTTGTCCACGTCAGGAATGCTTTTACTCTTTGTATTTCGGTGTCCTCCATATTTGTCTAGGACACAGTACTCACTCAGGGAATGATTCGTGTGAGTGTGTCTATAGTGTGTGCGTGTGTGTGTATATGTGCATGTACATGTGTGGATGCCAAAACCCAACCTTGGCTATCATTCCTCAAGAACCCTCCCCTCCCCACCTTTTCACCTTGATTTTTGAGACAGGGTGTGTAACTTGTCATTTAGGCTAAACTCGTTGGCCAGTAGTCTTCGGAGGATTCACCTGTCTCTACCTACCTTTCCAGTGCTGAGATTCTAAATGTATATACACCATGGTGCCTGGCTGCTCTTCCCTGTCTTTCCCATGTGGGTTCTTAGGGACTGAATTCAGGTCTCCATGCTTATAAGGCAAGTACTTTGCCAACTTAGCAACCAACCTACCACCAAAAATAGTTATTTTTTTTTAGTGTAATGGATAAACATTAAGCATATTTCCTAAAAGGAGGGACCCGTGCATGAGTGAATTACTATAAATTGTTGGGCAGAGCTGGGATCCTTCTCCTCTTCTATTTCTGCTTTTCTTTCTAAGGGCAGAGAATATATTGAAATTCCCAAGAATTTCAATGTGGCTTAGGTGTAAAGGGCATGGTCACCCTGCAGAACCATATGGTGGGTGAGGCAAGACACTGTGATTTGGTACAGAAGGGACATGGTGTAGTTACTTTGTCCTCAGCGCTGAGACATCTGTCCCTGCTATGCTTCTTGATCCAGAAACGTCCTGTGAGTTATTTCATCTCCCTCTCCTAAAAAGACCACCTTCCCCCAGTCCTCTTCCCCCCCCAACTCCACTCTTCGATTTCTAGGGAAATCATAGTTTCTTAAAAATCAGCATATTCTTCAAATGGATGAATTCTACCCCAGGGATTTCTTCTCCTCGTGACAGATTAACTTAAATTAATCTGTTGTTGGAAGAAACATCTAAAAGGAGCCACGGTGAATCTTACATACCAAAACAAAGCAATAGAATTGGCTGCAAAGTTGTCCACCCAGTCTGAGCACTGGAGAGTCTTCACTGTTTAAGGATTAAGTTTCTCATCTTTCATTGTGAAGAATTAAGGAATCCATGAGCCCAGTGTGTCCATCCTGATGTATGTGAGCTGGAGCTTCGACATCTGGGCTGTAATTTCAGACTGGATGCCTGTGTCAGATCTGTGGTCTTGCATTTTGTGCACTCTGAATTCACTGTGCATATTGGAGGAATGCCAGGTGAGGGGCTTGCCATTCTCAGATAGCAGGTATCTTTTATTCTCCATGTAAATTGAGTAAATGCTTAGCAATCAGAATAACTGGAGAGGTCATTCATGCCCAACTGCGTAGTCACAGGATACCAGAACCCACTACAGTGTTTCTGAAGTCTAGGGACCGACCAACCACAGGACCCCAGGAGTAGCCCATAGGGAGGAAAGAATTATAGAAATACCTGCTTCTTGTTTTCTACTCATAATTTTCTGTCTTGTTTTTTTCTTGCACGTAACTTCCTGTCACTTAACTTCTCGACAACTGATCTACCACATACCACGGCCATCTCGAGTTCTAAAACCAGCAGTGTTGTTAATTTGCCTAAAGTTGAAGGCTCTAGATCTTGACCAATCTGTGTTGCTCAAGATGCTGACTCGAAGAAGGGCTGCTTAAGCACAATTCACAATGCTTAAGTTAGATTTACATGGCGTTGTGAAATCCTAAGCTAGTTGCTTTATTTTCTAATGTCATCATGGCTCCAGTGCCCATTTAGAGGTAACGTTCAAAGATGAGGTGGTTCATAACATTTTAACTTTTCCATAAAAAGAAGGAATATATATGTTCTGCAAATGTTCTACAATCTTGACCCAAGAACTAGACACTTACATCATTAGAGCAATTAAGCTGCCTTTCTCTGCACTGTTTCTGCTCATAGATCATCTCGGTTGCCAAGAGGTGGTGATGGAGTTCTGGTTTACAAAGTAGGAAGAGAACCAGGAACCAGAAGATCATCCTAGTGGGTGATGCTGAACTTGAAAACCAAGGTGTGGTACCAGCTGCTCAGTACCCTCCTACCAGGAAGAGCTACCCTCCTACCAGGAAGAGCAGCATCCAATAAAGGCAAAATTCACCTTTCAATAAAACTGTGGGCCTCACCCTAACTTTTGGTGTCCTAGTCAAAGTATTCTGTGTACTTTTTGTCTGTTTTAGGACAGAAGGGGTCATTTTTGAAGCTGTGGAAATGGACACCCTGCTCTCAGTTTTACTTCTATAGGTGAGTTTAGGAAAAACAGGAAGAAATTCTGTAAAAGGCAGTCGAGATGCTGACATTGACCTCTCTGCTGCTTAATGTCTACTGTTTGCTCACTCTGAACCTGAGTACCAGGGGAAGCAGCTGCAAGACCAGAAGAGGGGAGAAGGAGCCCCAACTTAAGTTACCTGAAGAGCTAGTTCTGTGCCCGTAGGTCCTTCTGCCTCCTGGGCACTTCAGTTCCCATATCAGAATTAAGGGCTTTGTCTCCCATACCCTCTGTGGACCATTCACAGTGATCACACTAAATTTTGATAAGTTGATATGTAAAGTTTAATTCCAACAAAAAAATCCATCAGAGGATGCTTTGGCTCTTTTATCATCGGCTCATCATCTATTCTGCCAGTTTCACTTGTGAAATTGCTCCTTCCCCTATGATTCTCAATAGTCAGTCACCTTCTTTCTGTTCCAATCTCCCCATCTCAGGTATGGGCCACGTGGAGAATAGGGACCCAATGAGCTTGCCGCTGTCATGATCGCCCAGGTCTATGGTGAAATTTGTGCAGACCTTTGTGAGCAAGCTGAGAAAATGTTATTTTGAGGTCTCCATTGGTGTACACCTGTAATTGTAAAGCGCTTTAGAGTGGAGACTTGGAGGCAGGAGAGTCAGGAGTTTACCACCCTGAGCTGAGGAGTAAGTTTGGTGCCAGTCTCTGTTACATGAGGCCCTGCCTCAAAACAGAGCTTTATTCTAGCTGATCTGGGAGGCTGACACTAGACATTGTAGGAATGGCCTGTCTGCAGTCAAGCCCAGTGCAGGTGCCAAGTAGTGATATAGAAAAAGAAAAGCAAATTTGACTTCTAGAATGAATGGCTCTCTGTGTTTTAGACCAGAAAACTCAATCCCCAGCCCAAGTTTTGTGGCTCCAATGATATCTTCTCCCCATTCTGTAGGGGACTTCAGGCATAAGCATGAAGACCTGAGTTCAAATTCCCAGTGTCTGCATAAAAACTCAGGTGTGACCTGACATCCCGGCACCCTGAAGGTTGTATAGGCAGAGATAGAAAGATTTATGTAGCTTGATGGCAGTGAGACAGGTTCCAGGTTCCATTAGAGACCTCAGAGACTTAAGGTAGAGAGTAACAGAGCAGGGTGTCTGCTTTCTCCACACATACACATGCAGCAAACATGTATGCCACACACACATACTTTTTTGATAGGGGTGTGTGTGTGTGTGTGTGTGTGTGTGTGTGTTTATGTATGTAAACAGGGACGACTTGCTATTAGCTATTGGCTCTCCTGGAGTCCAGAGAGGCCCATCCCAAGGTGCTTGCCAAGCCAGGCTCGGGATGTAGATGATGGAAAAGCTCTGGAACTTTCAGAGCAGATATTACACATTTGGAGAAGATGTTGGCTCACTAGGTGAATGAGAAAACAAGACACTTCTTTAGGGAAATATGGCAGTAACCGAAGTAAATAAGGCCGAGCCTCGGGGAGGTGAATCTTTAGAGGAAAATGAAGCTCATGCCTCATCCATCTCTGCCTGTCACTGATGTATTTAGCTAGAGCTATGTGGTACAAATACATTTCATTTCAATAATGCTAATCATGATGCCCATTGTACCCCCCCAGGGTGAGTGCTTCCATTGCAAGTGTTGGGGTAGGGAGCCCTATCTCAGGACATAGAGGAAGGGAGTGGGCGCTCATCCCTGAGTTCCTGATGTTACAAGTGTGCAGAAACAAGTGGAAGCAGCATCAGCAACAACAACAACAACAAAAAAGCCCATCTGAAAATCTGAGCCTAATCGCGCCCATCTGCTCCGGCGCTGCTTCCCCTCACTGCCTGCCAGGATGTCTGCCGCAGACGCTAAGTAGCACATTATTTTCGATAAGTTGCAATCATTTGCTTGAAATCTACTTCTCCTTTAAAATGTCCCCTGGAAACCAGAATCGGCATTGGAGGAGGCCTGCTTAGGTTGAACTGTGAATGCCTACATCACTTCAAAATAAGTGTGACTCACTTGGCCAGTGGAGGTCCATGGGTTCATGATTTAGCCATTTAGCTGTGCTAGGAGCAGAGGGAGAGACACCATGGAGGACAGCCCAGGAAGACTGAGTCCCCAGGGAAAGATAGGTTCTGAGAAAGAATTGAGTACCCTACTGAGGCAGATTCGTCCTATCCCCTAAAGTCAGTAAGCCAACTTTCTTGGTGTCTGAGATGCTTGTCTTGTCTCTTTCATGCAGAGACTAAGCTAGTGAATGTGGCAGGTAACCTAGAGCTCAGGTTCCCCTAATGCCCTGTCCACAGCACAACCAGGATTCCTCAGTTCGTGTCTCTCTCTGTGATAAGACTCCAGAGTCATCTTTCAGACTCTTTGCTGGTCTTTGTTCCTCGGTGCCTGGGGGCTTCTGGAGAATGGTGGGAAGTTCTGAGGAGCAGGAAAAGGCCTCACTGGCCTCTGTGCTGATGCATTCTGTTTCCCTCGTGAGGAAAAAGGCAAGGCATGGTGACTTGGGAACAATAAGGTTGGGCGGAGGGTGGCTTTTGAGGTGGGTCAAGGACTGTCCTCACCATCTCCCTGAGGGACCCTGCCTGACCCTTGATGCCTTTGTGAGATGACTGTCTTGGGATCATGGGTGTTGGTTGTTTTGGAAAAGGGAAAGTCAATAGACTTGTGTACAGGCTCAGTGTGCTTCTCTGAGGAGGTCTGTGGATGCTGTAAATGGCAGCCATTCCTTCTGTAAGTAGAGTGGCCTAGGACCCCTGCACCCGACCAGTTCCACATGCTATTTTGGCTCCATGGCTTCTTCTTCTACTGTTGTTTTCGGAGGCATCCGCTGTATATCTGTAGGCAGGTTTCCGGCTCTTGGTCTAAAATGATGTAGAACTCCCCTCCCATCGGCTACCCCTCTTCTGTTTGCTTCCCCCTCTATAGCCGGTTGAGTTCAGTTTTCCTCTGGGCAGGGTAGGAGGAAGGAGCAATGTGTTCTTAGCAGGTTTATGTGCCCATCCTCCCCTCCCCACCCCTGCATTCCTGGTCAAGGCCAAAGGAATCTCTGTGCACTAAGTATACTGGTCACATGACATCTCTCTTTCATGTCCCTTCACCCGGACTTCTGGCTTCTCTGGCCTCCACTCGTGGCTCTGGGGTTATCTAGGAGAGGCCCGGTAGTGGCCCAGCCCTCTCCATCTATAGAGCCACTCTGTCAAAGCTTGACTAAGCTTTTGCTGTGAGTCACCTCTAAATCTGCCTTTTCTAATTTCCTGTAACTCTGTAACCAAGGTGAAACCACCCTGCCTTTTAGGTTCCTAGCCTTTTCTTAACAGTTTGTATCAACTGGAATTACTTAAGCTGCCAAAAGTAAATTAACAAACAAAAGCCTGAATGATTCCAAAATGTGGCTTAAACAAAATGCAACTTGGTTATTCTCCGTTCTCTAGAGGTGAGAGCATTCAAGCTGCTCTCCAAGACCGAGAGTTCTGTCTCACTTGTAGATGGCTTGCTGGCTGAGGCTTCCAGTGTCCAGACCACCTCAGGATATAACGAGGTTGCCAGAGTGCCTGCTGTTATTTCACACTCCAGTCACCAGAAGAAAAGGAGAAAACCCCGAGAAGGGTGTTTCCCCTTCTCAAGAGGTTCCTGAAGAGTTGTACCCCTACTTCCCTTCACTGCTCACTGTTGGGACAATGTCACGTGGCATGTGAGCTGCAAGGAAAGCTAAACCGTTGCCTTCCTGCATGCAGCTGTGAACTCTGGAGAAAAATAAAGTTGGAAAGAAACAAGTAGATTACCCCTTACTATCACATCTGTGCCAGCCTCTGCCTGGCTGTTATCTCTGTGCCAGCCTTCTGCCTGGTCCTTCTCAAGATGGTCCCTTGCCCAGGTCCTTTCATCTGTCAAATGTCCACATATGTATTAATGTGATTGGCATGCAAATGTCCACATACATGCTAATGTGGTTGACATGCACATTTGCATAAGACGCTCTGTGGTCCTGAGTGCCGGTTGAATTGATAATGGTTGTCATTGGCTTCTAGAAGTCCTTTCTTTTTGCTTCCTTCAAGTTAAATGTGCTCTCTTTTTCTCTTCTGCATCTTAAACTTTCATGCCCTTAGTCAGTGAGGTCATAGGTCTGGTGCAGAGGGAGAGGGAAGTGGAAGAACACAAGCAAAGGGCAGAAGGGATGGAGGCACCTATAGTATAGCACCTGTTTCCAGATCCTGACTTCAACCTCCTGTCTGTTCTTGGTCCTCTCTCCTTCCCAGGGCCGTCACCTGCAGAGGTTTGCATCTCCATCTTGCTGGAAAGGGGACCTCATTCAGCAAGGTGAAGAAGTACCTCAGTACTTGTATTTTTTCCCCAATGTGGGCCATTGAAACACAGATTGGGTTAGGACTGGGTTGTCAAAGAAGTTTGTGGATGTCCCTTGGGGTCTGTGCATCCCTCTAGGTCATTTACAATACTGTCAAGGAAACTGGCCCCAAATAAGTCAATGGAGGAGAAAAAAAAAACTTTAAGATACTTTTGAGAACATCATCTTTATTTCAAACTTACTTTGGGGCTGGTCATAGATTACTTAGAGTGCTTGCTCTGTTGCAGGGACAAGGGACGGTGGGGAGTTGGGGGGTTAGGTGCAACTTGTGGTACCTCAAAGCAAGCAAGTAAGTAAGCAACTTAGTTCTGATGAGAGCGTTTGTAAAGTTAGAAAATCTCTCTGCCTCTGTTACTTTGTGAATATTGTCAGGAAAGTTTCACCACTAAGAGCAGAAAAGACATTTGTTATCCTAAGCATCGACATCAACAAGTTGAACCCACACATGCCACAGGCCCAGCAATAGCAACTTATTCTAACGTTTTGAATATGGAGTTTCTCCACACCCTATCAGAGGACGCTGGCTGCAAGCGTTGAATCCTACCCAAATTTAAGACTGAAGCATGCTTCCCCAAACCTCAGGCTATGAATAGAGTCTTTACTCTCTCTCTAACTGTAATTCATGTATTTTTAATGAAACTTTGAAAGCAGCCACTACAGGAGACTTTAAGGCTAGCTTGTCAGACATAAGGTGAGGCTACTTCCGAGCCAAGTGGTTCCCGGGGGTTTCCAGCCTTCCAGAGAGGCCAAGGCATCCAGTGTGAGCCCTGGTGGGTAGGAGAAGACACAGATGCTTTCCGACTCAGGTAGAATACAGTCTGGAGAATCTATGTGAAAAGCAGACACACAAAACCCAGGTATAGTGGGGAAGAGGAGATTGGCAAATGGATACCTGTAACATTTTCTCCACTCAGGTTAGAGGA
>LOJH01048310.1:0-16536 GCA_001685095.1 Ellobius talpinus
CCGTGCGGGAGCCGGGCAGGATGAAAAGCAGGCCCTCTCCCCCTATCACTACAGACATCAATTAGGGGTTGATTATAATTGGTATAAGGCTGGCAGTTGGAGGAGAAATTATGTAGGCTCAGGGATCTCTATGAAAAAAAGGAAAATTGAATGGGATAATAGATTAGTGTGAGCTAACTCACACTATTAATAATAGTGAGTAATAGAGTGAATATTTATCAGTTATAATTATTTATAGATAATTTACATTGGTATAGATTCTTGTATGTTGATACAAACTTTAATTATTTTCAATATGGTCCCATTTTTGTCTAAAATATTTGTATACCTAGGCAAAGTTATTTTGTGATATTACATGAGTGCATGCTTCTATATCTGCTTAAGTCATTTTGTATATTGACATAATTATAGGATATATTTATCATACTGCAATATACATTTCTACCTCTGATCAAGATACTTTATACATTGTTTACATTTTGAGATCATTATCCTCATTTGTTGAACAGTTGTTTAAAGATTGTTTAATATTCTAATAACTATAGGTCAATAGTCATCCATGTTTGTCTTATAGTTAGACTAATCAGGTTCTTTAGATACACAGAGATTGTATTCTCCATAGATATGTAATTTTCAACCACATCAAAGAGCTGAAGATATGGCATTTAAATAGCTTAGGGTTCTGTTGACATGAGACATGATTGCTCCTAGCAGCACTGAACTATTCCTGAGAGAATGTTGAGCACTGAAGACGCTCCACTTTGAGCTTGTTTTCTTCTTGGCAAAACTGGCCTTTGGGCAAGAAACTGCCCATGCATTGACCAATGACAAAATGCATGATGCCCACACAGAACAAGCAGGATACAAGAAAAAAGACTGTCAAATATTGCCAAGACAGTGTAAGATGGTGTTGAAAAATTTACTGCCTCTGAAAATGGTCTTTAAGTTACTCTAGGCCTTAGCCAAAGTTGGTTGCTCCAATGCTGCAAATGAGACTGTGGGTGATTGCTGAGGTTGCCAGTTGTCTCTGTCAATGGTTGCTCATTTTGGATGTTGCTTGATTGTACTTCCTGCTTACTCAAGTAATATTAATTCCCTTCTCGAGTCTTTGATGGGATTGAAAACTAGATAGTTACTTTCCTCTCATGACTTGTCCAAGTTATTTATTTTACAAGATTTAAACTTATTAGGATAGGATAATTATTTAAACATTTATCACATTTCTTTCTTGATATTGTTTATTTATGATGGTTGTAATTCTAATTTTTATACCTGATACTTGTTCTTATTTTATATAATTTTGCATTTGGCTTAGAATTCTCTTATTTAAACAAAAGGGGAAATGCTGTAGGAATTCCTTAAATTTCTTAAAATTAAAGGCCAGTAGCCTTTAAGTTACTTGCCCACTTGGGAGTGGCCTCTTATACTATGAATGCAGATGTAAAGCAAACGTTTGCTATCTCTTCTGGCTGTGGGATTTGGTTGCCTTTCCCCGTTCTAGCAGAGGACTGTAATCTGTGAGTCTACCGCTAAATAAATAACCCTCTATTATAATCTATTCTGAGCTAGTGTGGGATTGCTTTTTAGCATCCATCTTCAGGTAGCATTAGTATTCTATATAAAACCTAATCCTTCACAATTGGAAGTTCCAGAAGATATGTCCTTCACTAATCCTAAAACACACAAAGTGATAAGAGGGACAGTTGAAGAGCTTTATTTTCACTGTTTTCCTTGTGCCAAACCTGAAGATTGTACCCTGTTACTCAGTTGGATGAATCAAATTAAGTGTGTTTAATTGGACCCTGAAGTGCCCAGGTCCAGGTGACAGCACTGAAATTCCAATGGCAAAATAATCATTGTTGTCAATAGTGGGCAGCACAGACAACCAATGTTTATAATGACCTGACCCATAATGGGCAGCATAGAAAAGTAATTTTTATCATGGTGTGACACATATAGACCTTTGGTAGTATACTGGCTAATCAATCACGGTGATTCCAGCTGCAATAGATAAGATATTGCTATTCCCTTTGATCTGCATCAGTAGAAAAATTCTCAAATGAATGATAGAAAGACTACATTTATCATGGTTAAAGGGAATCATAGTCTCTAAGTTTCCATACATTAGCCACGTTACAGATACACAATCCCTTGAATGAAGAGGATGTCCAGATTTCCCTGAGGAAGGACTTAATAAAATACCTAGCAATCTTACTTTTAGCCTTTCCCAGTCCTTTACTAGGGGCTTATGGCCTTTTACTAGGGTAACTGTACACTTGGGGAAAAGAAACAATCAGAATTTCCATTAGATACATATTCTAAATTGGTATTAATTATTGGAGATCAGAAGAAACATGATGCCCTTGCCAGAAAAGTGAGACTTGTGAATGTCAGGTATTAATGGAATTTTGGCTGAAGTATATCTCATAGTAGGTCCAGTGGGTCCCTGAACTCATCCTGTGATTATTTCCTCAGACCCAGAATTTATAATTTAGATAGATACACTTAGAAATTGGCAGAATTCTCACATTGGTTCCCTGACCTGTGGAGTAAAAGCTATTATGGTTGTAAAGGCTAAGTGGAGGCCTTTTAAGTTGTCCCTGCCACAGAAAATAGTGAATCAAAACCAGTATTACATTTATGGAGGAGCTGCTGAATTTAGTGCTACCATTAATGACTTGAAAGTTGCTGAGCAATCTCTTACTTGGGCAATGCAGAAGAAAGATATATCATGGAGAATGACAGTAGCATGTTGAAAATTCTATCAGGTCGTGACTCAGATTGCATCTCTTGTACCATATGTGGTATTAACAATTGATCAAGCCAGTAAAGAACTTTCCTCAATGGCTTCTGAAGCAGTTATTGCCTCTATTTTCCTACCAGCCTACTTGAGTTCCTGACCTGACTTCCTCCACTGATGAACAGTGATATGGAAGTGTAAGACAAATAAATCATCTTCCCCACAATTTAATTTTGGTCATGCTGTCTCATCACAGCAATACTTTTCCTGACAAAACAGCATCTAAAATAAGTATTTCTCAGTGATCTGCTCATTCTATTCTCAATTGTATTTGAGAACAACAACCCTAATATACAGTTATGAGTTTGGGAAAGTTCTAATTTTATTACCTCTTCAGTTACATTAGCATTTTAGTATATTTTTCTTTTTAGTAAGTAAGATCGTTAATTTGTTTACGATGTGATCAGATATAAATACTTCTGAGGCTTTCACCAAAATGTATTAAAATAAATGATATGGAAAATTTTAGGATACAATATCAGCATTTAATACACACTAATATTTCTAACAACTATCTATAAATTATCTATGAAATATATTAATTTTAATTAATTAAATTATTTTAATTCCTTTTTTTACAAAGACATTACTTTATAATTTTCAATTACAGTAGACAGACATAAAGATGAGAGAAAATTTGTTTAGAGATAATTTTAATTATTGAGGTAATTATTTGCATACTATACTATAACATCATTTAAAATAAAATTATACACAAATGAGTGTAAATATATTCAATGCTCAAGAAAATGCCTATATTGTAAAGAGAGAACTATAGATCCAGTGTATTCTCTAGGAAAATTCCAGGAAAGGACAGGAATAACTACAACATTATAAATTGCTGCCTGGGCTCCAAAGTACTGAAGAACGGCTCTGAGCTTGCTATATGCCACCACCGAGGCTGTCTCCAACAAGAAGTGAAAATTAGGTTAATGGCTCCAAAGTTCCTCTCTCTACTATCCTCCAAAAGGTCTTTGGAAGTCATTAACTTATTTCTAACTATAATAAAACAATCAAATAAGCATAGTATAGTCATAAACAGACAAATTAGAGTATTCAACCCAGCAGAGAGCCCAGAAGTGACATCATGCACTCTGGCTATTTTGTTTTTGACACTGGTGCTATGCACAATGAGAAAGATGGTATTTGTTACCTGCACATAGAAAAATAGAATTGAACCAAACTTGTAAAATCAATATTGATTAGAGAATTAATCATAAGTGGAAAATAATAAACTACTACAAATAAACATGAGTACAAAATTATATATGATGGTCTAAACAAAGAAAATTTGGATGTATAAGAAGTATGAACAAACAATAAAAAACCCAAAGAAACAAACAAAAAAATGTGATTTGAATTTTAACAAAAAAGTTTCGCACAAAGAGAAGAGCTATAACAATGTAGAAGCTGCAGATGAGCCATTCTGGTGAACCATGGAAACAATGGAGGTATCTTAGTCACTGCTCTATTACTGTGACAAGACACCATGACCAAGGCAACTCTTATAAAAGACAGCATTTTACTGGGGACTTGTCTACAGTTTCAAAGGTTAAATCCATTGTCACCATGACATGGAACATTGCAGCAGAAAGAGCAGGCATGGTTAGAGACAAGTAGCTGAAAGTTCTGCATTCTGATCTACAGACAGAGAGAGAGAGGGAGGGAGAGAGAGACAGAGACAGAGACAGACAGAGAGAGGAGAAAGAAAGGAAGAGAGTGAGAGACTGGGTCTGGCTTGGAATTTTGAGATCTCAAAGTTCACCCCCAATGACACACTTCCTTCAAGAATGCCATATTTCCTAATCTTTCTATTTTTTTTTCAAATAGTACCACTCCTGATAACTGATCATTTAGATATATGCACCTATGGGGGTCCTTTTTATTAAAGTCACCACAGATGGGATCTGAACCTACCATCAATTTCCTGCTGAAGACAACCTATGCAGTGATTTAGAGGAAGCTCAGAAATATTCTTTCAGGTTTAGCAGTATAATGTAATTTCAAGGTAGTTATTCTTTGTGTTTCAATTTCTTCACTGGAAGAAAGTAGGAATAATAAGTATTCCTATTGATGAAAGCTTATATACAAAATAAATTAATACTTGGAACTGTGTTTGGATTTTGATAAAATCTTTACAATTTATACAAATATAAAATCAAATATGTATAAGGAAATTACTTTAATAGCAGGAAAGTGAATAACAAGACTTTAAGAAAACAGAAAAAGGACATGTGTAGATTATTTCTCAAAAGAAGACATATAATTTGCCCAACAGATAAATGAAGAAAAGTCCACTGCACTGTCACTATCGTGTTACCATTTCATTCTTGGACAAATACATGAGACAAACAGCTTAGAGGAGAAGAGACTTAATTTTGACTCACCATTTCATGGCTACGTGTTTCCACTGAACATCATATAGTAGAATGGAATATTTATATGGGAATGGGGAGAAAAAATATAAACTCTCTTTACAATGGACCTGAGGCATACAGAAGGAAAAGAAGGGGCCATGGTTGAGATATAAACTTTAAGGCACATCTCTCCATTATGTACTTCCTTGAATTTGTTTCAATAAACCAAGATTCATACCAATGTAAATCTCAAAACAAACATTTATAAACAATATTTGAGAATTTTGGCCATAGTTCTTTCCAAATGGCTTTCTGCTGTTTTTGGATGAAGTAATTTTGGGGGGTCTTCATGGTGACCTTTTGGGGAATCTTGGTTCATCAAACCACATTAGTATGGAAGGAATCCAGAGGTTCTCATTCTCTGTGGAAACAAAAGAAGAACCTCTTTTATAAAGCAATATAGACTTAGACTCAAATTTTGAAGTCAAGATACCTTTAAGATAAATATATTGGTTTAGCTTAACAGCCCATATAATGAAATATCTCTCTGTACTTAATTCCTTCGTAGTAAAAAAAATTAAAAGAAAATGCAATAATAAGGATAATCCAGACTCTCAGTGTATACTCTGTCTTTATGTGACTTATTTTTCTTTAGTCCTATTCCTTTTTTCTACAAGGTTACTCTGTCCCTTTAAAGACTCTTTTATTTCTTAAAACCATTTACTTCTTTTTTATAACTCTCTGTACTCTTTTTTTCTCTCTCCCAAACCTATGTGCATATTTTTTTACACACATTATGACCCATTTAGAGGTCTTTTCCATCTGAATTTGTCTTCATTGTGTATCTGTAATCCTTTTCTGGCAAGGACCGCTTCTTAAAATGCTAAGCAGTGAGTTTAGGACTAAGGCCTTTTGCCTCTGCTCAATCCAAGGCAGTGGTATGTTCACTGCCTCTGAGACTACTGCATGGAAGCCACACTGACTACCTCAACTCTGGTAGCCTGTTGGTCCATGTTGGCACCAAGTAACTTGCAGCACACTGCTCTCAAACCCCATTATAGTACTCAACCTCCTAAAATAGCCAGAGTTCATACTGGCAGCATGAACCAGGAAGCCTCCATTTCAAAACTGCACTTTGTTGTTATTGTTGTTACCATTGAATCAGGAAGACCTCTCTTAAAGGAGCCATGGTACTCCTACTTGCCACCAGCTAACAGAGCACATACAAAAATAAAGTTCTCTCTCAGGTTTCATGGATATAGTCACCTACATTTTCTGCCAATTTGTTGAGGGAGGCTGCTTGTTCTTCTCCTGGCCACCCAGACTCCTGGAATAATCACACAAAAATCTGTATTAATTGCAATACTGTTTGATCAATACCTTAAGTATATTTCTGACTAACTGTTATAGCTTAAATTAACCCATTTCTATTCATCTGTGTGTGGTCATGAGACTGTTTTACCAGCAAGGTTCTGGTACATGTCTCCTGCAGGTGGCTACATGGCTTCTCACTGTTTCTGCCTTTTTTTCTCCCAGCATTCAGTTTAGTTTTCCCACCTAGCTCTATTCTGCTAAGCCACTGGATAAAACAGCTTTATTCATTAACCAATAAAAGCAACACATATACAAAAGGACTTCATAAACCACTTATGTAATGTTGTAAAATACAAAGCAAGGAAATGTATTGAAAAATCTGTTAAAATTAATAATTTCTCCTTTGCTTTAGTATCTACTCATGTTTTTAATCTATTTAATATCATTCTAAATAAATGTGATTTACCTGGCTTTCACATTCTCACTACTTCATTATCTACATACCATGTATTCTTTGTATGAATTTATTTAACCATATAATCTTTACAAAACAATATTTTGTGTCTAGAAAAATCTTATATGCAATAAATGCTACACATGTTAGAATGTGTCCTGAGGAATGGTGCACACATCTTTTACACAATGTCTAGACTGGTACCTTATCATATTTTCTATATATAACTGCAGCTCCAAAACTTAATTAATTATTAAATTCCAGTTAGAGTACAAAATCCCTTCAACTATGAAGTCTTTCTACTAAAAAGTATATCTGAGAAATATACTTTGCTTCATATCTGAATATAAAGTCTAACTTTGCCCCTTAAACTAACCCTCCTAACAAAATACTGTAGCCTTTATCTTATTTCATACAGAATGTGGGCACTCAGTGAGTCAGACAGTGATTGATCCTCATTTACCTTTCTCTTCTTTGGGGTAATAATATTATTTGTTTTCAATTATCATTTGTTGAATAAATAATTTATTTCTTTAACTTCTAAATATTGGGATCATCATAACTGGGTTATTAAATCTTTATTTTCCAAGTGTTTTAATTATGCACATGTTTTATGACATTTTAAGAGTATGGTATCCAAAAGAAGTTATGTAAGTATTTATGTCTTTAATGCCAACAGCATTCATTTTCACTTTTTCCTTATGAACGTTTCTTATTCTAATCTCTGTATTCCATATATATTTCCTTTGTGTCTTCAAAATTTAAAGTGTGTATACCATCCAATTCTTTCAACACCTTCAGCTTCTGACATTAGGATCTGTATTCAACTCAATCTCCTATTCAAATCTATTACCAAAAGAATGATGTATTTGAGTGTTTTTCTGTTTTAAAATTTCTTTTGGTCTCTCAATGTCTTGAGAATAAATCACATTCAGAATGACACACATTATATTATATAAAGTTTAAATAGGCAGGACTGATTAAAAATTTTAAAAGAGCACATGTGCATTCAATCTCTGAACAGTGTATAGATTCTCACTTTGCATAAAGACATTAAATTGTCTCATAGTAATTTCATCAATTTGATTTATATATCCAAGAAAAGTAAGTATAAAAATGAAAAGTGAAATCAAAAAATAAGAATAAATACATGAGAATATAATTAGAAAAATCTGAATAGGTTCATTCTTGTCATAAAATTTATGATCCTAATGAATGTAAAATTGAGTGAAGATTTAATATGTACTATAATAAATAGTCATGACTTTCCTAACAATTATCCCTTCACAGTGACTCCACCATAATATGATGAGCAAAACAGAAATCAATTCAAATCAAGTCAAAGCAAAAAACAACAACAACAACAAAACAAAGGAAGTAGGTAAATTTTAAGTAGTGTCAAAGCCAGATGCTAGTACTATTTTGGTATGGCCTTTACATCATATAATGATAGTGGTTTTAAATAAGGAAGAGCAAAATAGAAAAAAAAATAATAGTCACTATTTTTGTAAAAAGTTTACTTTGACTCCACTTCACAGTTTATGTTTGCATTTGAGAAATAGTTTATTTGAGAAATAATTCCCTGCTGAGTTTGGTCAATATAAATAAAAACCAATCAGCTTAATATTTGTGGCTATCTATCTGTTGTGCATTTTCATTAGAGGAAAACCAGAGGGTTATACAAGATATAGCAACCATATGGACTTAAATTCTAGTAACTGCATCAGTTGACCCCTTACATAGATATTCTTGATATTCAGTTCACACTCTTCATTCCATATGAGAATTTGTGTTCTGTTTGTTCCTCTATTCTTTCATTGCCTGGAATCTCTCATTATTCCATTGGATCAATATGAGTTCTTCTGCTATTGAATCACATTAAGATATTCTGCAATGGTGGAGGATATTTTTTTTCTCAGAGTTTAGGATTCAACCCAGGGACATGGCCTTGCTAGGTAAGTTCTCTACCACTGGAGCTTGGTCCTGCAGCAAGTTATGTGATAGACTTTGTTGATTCCCCAAGGTAGGGCTAACTCTCTGAGAGGAGTGGATGGGAGTGGGTGAGGTGAGGAGAATATTGGAGGACTGCAGGGAGAGGAAACTGGGATTGGTATGTAAAATAAGGTTATATTAAAAATAATAAAAAATAAATCCTGTAATGTGATTTTCTCCATTCCAATTCTATTATGTTAGGCTTCTGTTGTATATTTAGTATTATTAATAATATAGTAATGTCTTAATTATGATTTCCATCTCTGTGAAATGACACCATGACCATGGCAACTCTTAAAAAGGAAAACATTTAATTGTAACAGTGGTTTGCGTTGAATACAGAGGTTCAGCCATTATCATCATGGTTGGGACAAGGATGGATGAGTGCAGGCAGAAACGGTGCTTAAGAAGTAGCTGAGAGTCCTATATGTTGTATGCAACAGAAAGTGGTCTCAGTTTAACACTGAGGTAAGCTTTTGCAAAAGATAACTAAGTCTGACCCTAGAGTGAGACACTTCTTCCATCAAGACACCACCTATTCCATCAAAGCCATAACTCCAGCATTGCTACTTCCGTTGGTGGTCATATTCTTTTAAACCACAACCACACACACACACACACACACACACACATTTCATTTCTAGGTATAACTGACTTGTCTCCCTGCTATCTCTTTAAATTCACTGTTTTTCTGGTATATACCATCATTCTGACCTACTGATTTTTCCAGTTTCTGCTCTTCAAGGACTTTAGATTACTGGTCCTATAGAATGAACACTTTTTGCTTTAGTTATATGAATTGTTCATTCCCATATTCCCCTTTCTAGTTTGCTGGGACAGGCTTCCAGAAAGCACCTCTTCAACCTTTGCAGCTATGTTGTTTTCAAAAATCTTATTATCATTTTATAAATATTTTTCCTCACAGTACTTCACTAAATTTTTTAGATGTTAAAAATGCATTCCTTTTATTTTGCTCCTGAAAATCCATGTATATTTACTCATCAATAATGGTATTAATTAGCATTATACTGTATAGTGAAAAAAGGAGGGAGGTTTTTTCCATGGTTTCAAATCATGGGCATATAACTCTTTAAAGTTCAGGGAAATATATCAGTACTACCAGGTATCTTCAGAGTTTTCAAAATTCCCATTAAAAGAATAACATACACCAGGTTTAGCATTACTTTCAATAAGCTATAATCTTTATTAATTCTCAAAAAAATTATAAAATTCAAGTCTTTCAGTAACAGCACCTCATAGAATCTTATTTATCTTATCTGAGTTTATTGCCTATTATTCATCAACATAACACAAACTTATGATATTTATTTTTGAATTGTAGAATATGCACATATAAAAACAGTGTATAGAGTTCTGATACTCTTCATTCTGTTTTCTAATAGTAACTTCTTGCAAAATTATAGTAATATTTAGTGATCAATGAATAAAAATTGTTTCCAGATTAAATAACATCTAGCAGCAAAGGACAAAAAACAGATTTTGTTTGAAATATTATGTTAAGCTTTCAGTAAGCAAGATAAATAAAATGCTTGTTTTAGTGTCTGATGATAAATGTTTAAATTATTCCTTTAAAGGTGTTTTTTATTTAGATTATTTCCTAAATAAATACAATAAAATGTGATTATATTGATTCCAATATCTCCAATCAAGTCTTCCTATATCTCCCCTAAGACATTGCTTCCCTTATTGTATAATTAACATATTTTAATGTGTTATAAAAAATCATACTTGTGAGTTTTGTTGCTTATTTCAGCAGTATTTACTGCCATAATTTTGGTAATGCAAACATTAAAAGAAATTTAGGCTAATGATAAAAACCAAAGGAATTATTCAAGTAAAAATTATAGAAAATAAGTTTTTGCATTTAAACGGCTGGTTATCTTTCTCTTTTATAAGCTCTCAGGTAGTAATATTACACTAAAAATGTGTATTCATATTTCAAAGAATTATCTAAATATTTGAGCAATTTAAATCTAATTTACTATGCAAAATAAGTACTCATCAATTCCTGACTACTAGATTAGAACATTATACAACTTACAAATAATGCTTTGGAATGTGTTGATACAATTATTCTAATTAGAAAATATAAAATATTGACTATGATATCAAGCAAGAAAAGAACATGAGTAGCTGCAAGGGATTCAATCTAAAAATTTGAGAAAATTACATATATAGTCTACTTTACTCACAACAATGTGTAGTGGGAGACTACTCCTCATAAGTTTCATCAATTAAAGGATGCAATATATTATTCAATATTTTGTAATGGAGGCTCTTTAATGCATTTCTGCAGCCAAATATGCTAAATCTGGCATTTATTAAGGTAATGATGAATCAGAAAAATAAGAAGAATATTTATACCCCTAAGAGCCTAATAGATTAAACACAAATTATTTGACTATTCAAGTATATTTATAATTATAAACTGCACTTCCAATTACAAGAGAAAATATATATCATAAGATAATAGTGAATCATTTTAGCTACTAGCCACTAATCTTCTTGTTTTAACTACAGTCACTTCTTACAACACAGCTAATATATTCTGCTACAGCCTATTTCCTCCCTGTAACAATTTTCATGCCTACACATGTAAAATTTAACAACTGGCACACATATTACTAAGGTCAAAAAAATAGCTTAAAGAAATGCAAAATAAGAAGCAACAAGATGTCTTTAGTATATCACTCTACTTTCTTCATGAATAAAAACAGATATTCTACATACAAAATATTATATTACTTAAAGATAAGTGTACCTCATTGAGGCTTATAGAAAACAATACATAGTACAAAATAGACTGTGTCACAGAACCATTATTCCATGTTCTAAGATTAGCAATGTTTTCTTCACTCACCACAGTACGCTAGATAGAATACAATATCGTATAAATAATAAAACATGCTATTATAAATCATATATAATATATAAGAGGTAAATATTATTTCCAATTCTAACATAATTGGAAGAAATAGCTGTTATTATGATATGAAAATGAAATTTCCATAACAGACTAATGTGCTGAATTCTTGATTGTTACCCTATGGCACTGTATTTGGAGATTCTGGAAGCCTTAGTAATGTGGGTCTTGTTCAATAAATAGGTTGCTGGAAACTTGCCTTAAGTATCCAGAATCCTTAGCCTCTTCCTTATTTTTTCATTCAGTCAATGGCATCACAGATTGATGACTGAGATTTCTGATATTATGAGCCAAAATAAATTCTCCCCTGTTGGAACACAATGAAAGAATGTAGCTGTGTGAGGGGAATTCTGAGTGCTTGTGAAAAAACTCCAAGAAAACAAGACTAGTGTTGCGACCTCAGTTTTGTTAAAATCATAGACTTGTTCTTGGAATGTGTTTTCATGCTATTTCCAGGAGAATCAGAGACAAGTGAGTTTACTTTAACAATTTTATTCATAAGGCTGTATGGAAAAATGTTTTATCACTTGCAGCTTGTCCTTGTGTTTATATATTTTACTCATGTGTTTCCTCTTAATTCTCAGAGTAAAAATTGCCTGATGCTCTGAGTAATATTGGCTATTGCATGAGACTTTAGCCTGCCTCACTTATCAGCTCCATTCCCCATCCTTAGAGAAATAAACACTCCCTCTTTTAAGTTCTTAGTTTCAGATACCTTTTCAAAGCAACAAGATAATCCAACACTGAATATTGAAGCCAGAAAAGTAAAATAATTGTGGCTAAATCAAAATTGTTTGGATCTTGGGTATTTGGAAAGTCTTTGTGAAAGGAACTAGGAGACTTTGTAATGTGGGAGCCAAACAACCAACATATCATAAGCAATATTTAATGGAAAATTCTGTAAAAGAAGCTAAAACATTATTCTGATAGGAAGGCAGAATACAGAAGCCAAGTTCATGACACTTCATCAGTGAACAGGCATTAATTGAGCAAAGTTACCAACTGACAAGAAGTAGTCTGCACTCTGCAATTGAGAGTGCTCACATTTAAACGTAACTGATTAATCAAAGTAGTGCTGGAAATTTCAAGGTATGATGATGATGATGATGATGATGATTATGATTATTATGATTATGATTATTATGATTATTAATATGATGATGATGATGATCATCATCATCATCATCATCNATTATCATTATCATTATCATCATTATCATTATTATCATTATCATTATTATCATTATCATCATCATCATAATTATTATTATTATTTATTCAGGCTGTGACATGCTTATTGCTAACTGCTTTTAGATTAGTTTATGGTAAGAAATGGTACCAAAAATCAGAAAAGCAAAAAACATATAGGAAACATACACTGATAATAATAGCTTGTATAAATCTGGAACTAAGGAAGCTACAGTTTTTGAGACAGTTAGAATGATTAAAAAAAACATTTATTACTGTTCATTTGAAATCAGGAAATGTGACGGGAGGAGACCACAGGAATTGGCCAAACTACCGCATATTGATGACTAAATGGTCTGAAATACTAACATTAAGCAAAACAATTACCCGTCAGAAATAAGCATTATCCTGTCACTTAAGATATCCAATTACAACAGGCTTCCTAGAAAATTCTATATCCAGGATTTGCTTGATCATCACTCAAGATGACAGAGATGAGTGTGAACATTTGTCAAGAGGACCTAGCTGTTTTTTTAAGTTTGTGGCAGAATCAGAGTCACCTGCATTATTCTAGGTCTGCAAGCAGCAAAATTAAAGAGTTATAATATCATAAAAGAGTTTATCTCATGTCAGAGCAAATTGTTCAGGCAATGTGTGGCTGGGCAGTATTCTCTTCAGAATTAACTTTTAATATGAAAATTTTTATAGGAATTAATGTATTATGATGATTTTCTCTGAAGAGCTACCATGTGTTTGCAATATGTGCAGCATTATTGATGAAGCTGAACGGCATTGGAGCCTGTCTTTGTCTTATTTTTGTGATAACCATTATGATTGAAAGCAACTTGGGGAGGGAGAATTTTATTTCATTTACAGTACATGTCACAGTTCATTACTGAAAGAAGTCAGGGCAGGAACTAAAACAAGGGAGAAACAAAGTAGCAGTGACTGATGCAGAAACCATGGGAAAATGTGGAATATTATCTTTCTCACCTGGATTTCTAGATTGTTTTTTATACCAATGAGGACCACCCAGTGGTAGCTTTAAGCAATATAGGATAAGCCCTCTACATCAATCATTAATCAAGAAATGCCCCTTATAGTTACCAAGAGGCAAATAATATAGAGGTATTTTCTCAATTAAGAATTCTTCTTCCAACATATGTGTAGGTTTGTGTCAGGTTTTAAAAATCTAGTATAGGAAAAAAAGGCTATTGGAGATGTTGAGAACATAGATCATCTAGCTAGAACAGCTAATGTCAATAAGTAGAGGTAACTGAAGATAAGGGCTATGTAAATTGTATCTGTATAAGTCAGAGGATCAGGGCTTTTCAAGGCCTTGTGAGGTTATATCATATTAGAGTGTATACCCAGTGTTCTCAGACTTCTTACCTTGAGACAGAGTCTCTTATCCTTTGGATTAGTCTTGGTACCTTCAACCAAATGCTAGTGTTGGCATTACAGGCACATATAGTCTCTGCTGTGTGGTTTCAGGGTATTTGAATACAGGTTCAGAGAAAAGACTCTTACCCACTACCTCCCTTTTAACTGTGTTACTTAAAAATAATAAAATGTATCCATTGATAAGGAATTTTGGATTCAATGTAACAACTTAAAAATCTGAGATAATTGATGGAAATTTGAGTTCCTTGAAGAGGAAACTCATTTATAGCACTTTCTGTTTCTGTATGAGATGAAGAAAAAAATAAATAAATAAAAAGGAAAGGAAATGATTAATTATGAGTTTCAGAACCAGATGACTGGAAAGATAAATAAATAAACAAACAAATAAATAAATAAATAAATAAAGGACAAATTTGCCCCTTGGTATGGTGAATGAGAATATTTATTGTAGATAATAGGGAGAAAATAGGAGACCTGGGACACAGGGACACCTCAAGAATTGATGTGACCCTAAGCTATGCAAAGAGAAAAGAGACAGGAACAAGAAAGGGAAGAGAAATCAGATGCAGCAAGCAAGAGGCCAAAAAGAGCAGATTAGTGAATCTTTTATGGAATCTTAGATTACATATATGTTGTATGAGATAAAGAGTTGGTTATTCAGTAATTCCACATACACTCTGAGACTAGGATTTTTTCTCAAAAAGTTGTAACTAAATATATTTTTTAACTTCTAAAGTTATACTTAATAAAAATATACTTATATATATTTAATAATATAAATATAAGTTAATCATATAAAACTTGTACAGTTATTTTTGTAATGATGCACCCATATACATCACTAGAGGTCCAGTGTTCTATCTGTTTTTCTACAGAATCAAATTGATGTATAAACATGAATATACATTCATTAATAAATGAAGATAAAATTACCTCCATGAATTACTTTATATTTTATCATATGTTGCTTACTTATTTTAATGGACACTATTGTACAGAGTTAGATTCAATGTGAAAGTGATGTTTAATAAGCTTGACAGTTTTATTCTCTCCCCCATGGCAGAAAGAATTATGATTTATATCACTGCTATCATTACCCACAGACATTTTGACTATTGCTTTAAATAGTTCCAAATGCATTTTTAACTGAAATCCTCTTTTATTTTCTGCCTCACTAATAGAACCTGTTAAAAGCAATAAAGCATTTAAGAGCTATTTAGGACTAAGTGATCTCAAGGGAACAGTGTTTTCCAGGGAAATTATAATGGGATACAGAGCTTTTCCTTTCTAGGTCACTACTTTGAAAGTAGTTCAGGTTATAAGTGATGGAAAGTCATTACAGCTCAATGACCTATGTGAAATCAAGGGGTGGTTTCAGTCCAGTTCCTGGTGAATAGGCATTCACATCCCAGTTGGCATTAACTGGCATGCATGCTGACAGTTTTATGTGTGGACTAAGGGCTATAGGCATTGTCAAGCCAATTTTGAGTCACATGACAAAGAATAGTAAACAAGGAAAGAGGAAAGCAAGCTCCAATAATGCAATCACAGGAGAATATGAAAGTCAATTTGGTCAAGAGTCCCAACATTGAATAAATGTATTTAGTTTGTTGGTTAGCTCTATTTCTAATATATGGAGTTCTAGAGTATTTGAATTCCTGACACTGAAAACGTCTATTAAAAATTGATTATTTCTACATAGAATATATTTACACACTAGTGTCATTTTTAGACTAATAATTGTGTGATGTCCTGACTAGTTTCACTGGTGAATAATTCTTTCTTTGATGGGAACAATATTTAAGAAAATACAGAAGAGCGATGGAGATATTCCTCATGCATTTTTAGTAAAGTCCTCTAACTCAAATAGTACTATAATGAGCTATGACTGATCTTTCTTAATTAAGTATTGATAAAAAATAGGAAGACAATCCACACAGAATCTCAGATGATCAAATAAGTAAATGTGCTTTAAAAGAAGCTGATGATAGCTAATTGTTTCATGTTGTGAAGGATACTAGTGGTAAATAGAGGGGTGTGCCCACCCACTGAGATGGTGGGGCTGATCTAATGGGAGCTCACC
>LOJH01048312.1:0-13051 GCA_001685095.1 Ellobius talpinus
TAACACTAACACTAACACTAACACTAACACTAACACTAACACTAATACTAATAAAAAGGACTGGTCTGGAAGCTAGGAGATTTAGTGACAGTTCCCATCACTTGCTCTGTGGCCCCAGGCAAGCTAGCCAACCTTTCTGTTTCACCGTTCCCACTGGTAAAATTGAGTTGCTAACATGCTGTCATTCCCCGACTCGGAGTGCTTTCGATTTCTGTGTGAGTAAGTGAGATAACAGATGCTAAAGTGGGATATGAATGCACGGTATGATTATGTTGCTATTATTGCCTCTCAGTCTTTTAATCATACAGTTTGAGTGTATCACTTTAATTCACTGAGGCACCCTAAGGCCTAATAACATATAATGCAGCAAGCAGAAAATCAAACAAACAGATAAATGCACTGGGGGGAGAAGAGATGAGTTTCCTTTGGATTGCTGGCTTGTGAATATACAGCTATGTATAGCTTAGAGTGTGTCTCTAACAAGAAAGGTAACGGCCAGCAAAGAGTCACCTTATCTGGATGTAGTGAAGAGGACCCAGGGACCTTGAAAATTCACAGCTGCTGTGTAATTTATTTATTTGTCTGTTTTTGTTTTTTCGAGACAGGATTTCTATGTGTATCTTTGACTGTCTGGGGCCTCATTCTGTTGAACAGGGCTGGCCTTGAACTCACAGAGATCCACGTGCCTCTGCCTCCCAAGTGCTGGTATTAAAGGCCTGTACCACCACTACCCATGTTTTCTCTGCTGTTAAAAGCTAAGATTCTTTGTCCTTTACTCTGTCTTCCTGTGTTAACTATACCTGCTGTCACCTGGGATACAGATGTGGAGATTCCTATGGCATGGATTCGCCTTCCAAGTCATGATGTTGCCATAAATTAAGCCCTTACCTCTGACAGACTCAATTTCTCCATCAATAAAATGGGCTTCCTGGCAACCATGCCCCCCAGTGATGATGACCACATGTTGAAAAGAGTCTGGGTAGGTGGTGGCTGTCATGACTCCACCTGGGATATTTTAGTCCATGCATCCCATGTAAAGGTCTTTAATTCCCTATTGAATGCATTCTATTAATTTTCTGGATCTATTCTTCTCTGATTCTTCCTGTTAAAATTTTATCTTTCAAGGCACAGATCAAACATCACCTTTTCTAATTATTATAATCATAAGTGTTAGTTTTTCCTAGCTATACTTTCTTGGCTGTTGATATTTTACCCCAGGAAAGAGTTTGTGATTATTTAAACATGTTTTTACTTTCCTTGACCGATGATAAGATCTTGGAAGTTTGGATCAGATCCAGCATAGTGCCTAGCTTGCAAGCTTTGCCAATACTTACCTAAATCCACGGGTAGGGCCAATGCATGTACTGCCTGTTCTAATAGCCTTATTCATAATAGACCTATGGCTAAAGGAGTTGAGCAAGTAGCCAGATGTATAGATTGAGAACAATGGATTTACATAGCCTACTGGAAGTGTGAATCAGAAGTTGGAGGTTTTCCATTTTGGAATAAGGAAGTAGGAGCTGTTAAAGACACAGTTCATCATGGTCTTTCTTGGCCTATCTTTGGTCTTGGAGATAGGCTATGAAAACACTACATGGATTTGGAAAGACACCTCTGAGACAAGGGTTAGAAGTCATGGAGACAGACTTGTGTAATATGTAGGCCTACCAGAAGGTGGCACACTACACTAATTTCACGGTCTGGTGGCTTGGCTCCATCTTTCCCCCCAAATGTGGTTATTTTGATGGGTAGTGTTTTGTGGGCTCTAAAGCCACTGTTTCTTTATCCTCCCCATCCCTATGCCATGCTTATCCGTGAGGTATAAAGACGAAAGTGATTTGCATCCATGGTGAAAACAGTCAATGGATTTATCACCTTTGGTAAGATTTCTGCTGAGGTGAGGTAAAGGGGGTGAGTGCCTCTCAGTTTCTTCATAGTTACAGTCCCAAACTCAAAGTGTAACGCCCTTCACTCCCACCTGGATTAGTAGTGATTGGTCATTGCCCTTTCAACGAAGGAGGTGAAAGGAGAAAAAAAATCACGTTCTTTTGTTCATTTTTTTACTCCTTATTCACTCTGATTTCTCTTATTATTTCTCTCCTGTGTGAATTATAGGAAAACACCCCTCCTTATGCCTCTTACTCATCTCCTATGTGCATTTAATTTTATTTATATTGCTATTTATCATCTTGTACTTTCACAAAATATTTCTAAGGCATATAATGCAGGTATTTTTCTTATTTCTTAAAACCCTAGTGATAAAAACTTCTACAGTTCTCTGCAGTTATCAATTTCATCTTCCCACAGGGCTGGGGACATGGCTTGGTTGCTACAACATTTGCTATGCAAATGCGAGGGTCTAAATTGTAAAAATAAAGTCTGGTGTAGTGGCTTGTGCAAATAACTCCATTATTGGGGAACTGGCGACAAGTGGATTCCTAGGGCTCACTGCTCAGCCAGCTTAGCCAAATCTGTAAGTTCCAGATGACATGAGAGACTCTGCCTCAAAAAGCAATGAGTACTAATGGTTTAAGGAGTGACATCCAAGGTTGACCCCTGCTTCGGCTTGCACGCATACAAACAGTCTCACAGGAACACACAACCATGCACATACACACAATATTGAGTTGTTTTACAGGCATCACTTAATGTTTTGAATATATGTTGTGTGTGTCTGTGTGTGTATGTGCACACGCGTGCGTGTGTATGTGTGTATATGGTATTTTTGCTTGTAGGCATGTTTGTGCACTGCTTATGGGCTTGGTGCCCATGGGGACCAGATGAGGTTGTTGGAGTCTCTAAAACTAGAGTTACAGACAGCCATGAGCTGCCACATGGGTGCTGGGATTCAAACTCAAATATTCTGTAAGAGCATACAATGCTCTTCACTGATAAGCCATCTCTCCCACCAAGATTATTGTTATTTTAAAATTACATGTATGTATGTGGGCCTGTTAGTTCAGGTATGCATGGAGGCCAGAGGCATCATTACAAGCCACTATGAACAGCCCTGGATAGGGTCCGGGAGCCGAATTCCAGTCTCTGCAAGAACAGAATACACTTTTAGTTTCTGAGTCATCTCTCCAGCTCTGTTTACTTTTAAAATATAACGTATTTAGTGCATCTTTAAGAATTGCATTCACGCATCCAGTCTATTTTGATAATATTCACCATGGCTGTTTTCCCTAATTCCCTTCAGATCCACCTTCATCTACCCTAACTTCCTGTTCTTTCTTTTTTGCTTTTTGTCACCCACCTAGTTCAGTTTGTGCTGTCCGTATACTTGGCAGTGTGGGACCATGGTCATCCTAGTAGGGGCCGCACCCTTAAAAGAAACTGACTTTCCTTTTCCCAGAAGCCACAAGTTGTCAATATCTCCTCAGCCAGGGCAGGAGCTCCTGAGCCTCTCTGCCTCCTGTCACTAAAATTTTCAGGAGCCTGAAGTTGTGCATGCAACCATAGTTGTGAGTTTTTGCATGATGCTGTCCTGTTAGAGACTGACTCCAGTCTGGTTAGATATTGTGGACTTGTGGATCTTACAACCCTTCTGCCACCCCTACCCCAATTTGAAGATAGCTATGAGCCTTGGACAGTAAGGAGGGCCACATTCATGTCCCATCTGTGGCTGAGCCTTCTACAGGCTCTTATTCGCCACCCTTTGTAAATTTCTGCACTCAATGCTTTTTGCTGCACAAAGAAGCTTAAGTGATGAGTTCTGAGAGCTGCACTAACCTGCGGGTAGAGAGGTAAGAATTTAGAAGGCAGTTGGACACTATTTCCATTTAGCAAGATAGTATTAGGTTCACCCCTGGACTTGTGAGCTTACCAACCTTGGGTTCTTATCCATATATATTGTGCAAGAAGTGTATTTGCTCTTGTGGCGTAGGACTTCCCAGTCAGTTAGTGGCTGATTTCCCCCATAGCGTTTGTACCACTTTCCCACCCACGGCCTGTTTTACTATGTTAACCTTTATTGTAATTCATGGTTTCACAGCCGGGGAAATCTGCTGAGGACTCTTGGCACCCTCAGCAGTCTGCATAACACTTTTTTTTTAATTTTTGGCACCTTGGAATCTAGCGGGAGAATACTTCCTGGTCATTACCAACTTTTTTTCTCCATGTGCTGGGAACAAAGTCAGTGGTGTCTCCTGCAATAGGGTCTTAGCATCATATTCTGGTGGATGACCAAGAGCTATGGCAATAGGCTATGTTGTTTTAGGGATCTCTGGGACATTCCTGACCAACAACTTGAGGTAAAATCTTTTTATTTGGCAACCTGTAGTCTCTCAGCTACACAAACCATACCTGTGTATGGTAACAGTAATTAAATTCTTTTATATGAATAATACATATATATAGGGAGGTTATAAGATAATATGTTCTCATATGGCTTTTTAAACATTCTCACTGTTAATTATCCCTTCTCTCACCAATTTCTCTTCCTTACATGCACCATTAAGTTTGACCCTAAAAATTACCATGATAGTTCTAGGGAATAGAGATCAATATCCCCGTTCCATAGGTGAAAACATAATTCCATTAGGGGAGACTGAATTTCTCAATAAATATAAGAAATACACAAATGTGTCCATGGGACATACACTTTACTATCTGGATCTCATTGTAGATGATGAAAACGATCCTCAAAGAAGACATGATCCACTTAAGGTCTTATATTAGTGATGATGGATATGGATTGCTAAAAAGATTGTAATTTGGTCCTCAGTGTGGTGATTTTTTATCACTCTAAGAAGCCACTGCTGGTCTCCTCAGCCCACCTGCCAGTTCTCCTGCCTCTCAGACTCCTGAATATAACTTGGTTTGCATTGACACAGAAGCCTCAGAGGAGAGTGTGCGAGACTCATCTGGAAATTATCTTTCCAAAGTTAAAAATAGCTTAAAAACAAAGGCTGAGAGAGAGAGAGAGAGAGAGAGAGAGAGAGAGAGAAAACTCATCAAAATGCTAACAGTGACTGTTTAGATAATGGGATTATGGACAATTTGCTTGTTTCTCTGTTTCTGTGGTTTTGAAAATTCAGTGAATTAATGAGAAAAAGAAAGAATGGTGGTACAGATGTCAGAATGTTAGTACGATGTGTGTGCTATTGGGTGCTGCTGGATTGGGATAGATTCTGTGGAGAATGAATGGGAAGAGCGGGCCCTGGGTTCATTTTGTTCCATAACAGGGCATGTCTCATTCTTTAACTTCCATTTCTTTCTCAGGACCCTACCCGATAGTTTCAGGTGCCCTCACTCATACCTTGCTTCTGCCTTGGGTAGCTGGGCTTGATTGTGAAAAGCCATGGGCATGCATAGGGCTTGGTAGGCCAGAGCAGATAGAAGGACACTAGGAATTAGATTCTCCTGTAAGAGCTGTGGGCTTGAGCTCCTCACTCCACCTGCTGTGGACCTGTGGACTTACATAACACATTCACAGGACTTCATTTTCCAGTAGATAGAAAGCAAAGTCACTGTTGATTTTCTCCAAAAAAGATCTATTTGGAAGTGCAATTGCCTGGAATTACATGGTGGGGAGAGAGACCAGACCTGCTATAAATAACTTGCCTCTCAGCCACACACAGAGGCCCAGCTATCAGTACTGCCTGTGCCTCAGGTGCCTGTCTGATGCAGAATATTGCTGTATTTATGAGCACATGTGTGCCTGATCTTGGGATGTTACTTAGCTCATTGGCCCTTCCTCTTCTGGAGCTTTGCATCTAGCATAGAGATGAGTCAAAGAGGATGAAGGACTGGGTTTGTGTCTCCAGTTCTATTACCAGCCCCTTTGTATGGCCTCTTTCCTGCTACCTCTGCTTTGGGGGCTGTATGAGGCCCAGAGTCTCATGTGCACAGCATGGGGTGGTTCAATGAACCAGTAATAGACTTGGAAATATCTGAATTGTTTTACCAAGAGGGCTGATGTCAACCCATGGGGTATTAGAGGAGTACTTACATTTCTGAGTTTCAGCGTCCATACATAAAATCAAGCACACTACTAAAAATACAACCTACAATAAATAACTAAAGCCAAAGAACTGGTGACAGAATGGGAGTCAGGATTACCCACATTTCAGTGTTATTATGAGGATCAAAGGGTGTAATGCAGAGAAATCACACAGCACAGCACCTGACACCTGGTATGTGCTCCATAAATTGAGCTCCATTCTGCGCTCTGTCTTGTATTTATGGCAACTGAAATATAAAGCAAAAACAATGGGCTTGAAAGCAGGATGACTCAAGCCAAGGCTATGTAGGATGCTACAAAATATAAGATGCATTTTTGGGAGTACTCCTTTTGCTTCTAAGGAGCAATAGAGGATATATATATATATACACATACATACATACATACATACATACATATATATATATAGGGTCCCCCCAAAGCAAAAAATAATTAAGCAGAATAAATGAATGCACGGTGGCAGATGGGACTTAATGCTGGCTTCTTCTGGCGGGTTTTTTTATTTAAAGAGCCCTGCCTAGGCATGTGGAGGATGATGCCCAACCCAAAGGTAGCAGCATTTAATGCAGAGAAGCCTCTGGATAGGAGAGGGAGTTTTAACTAGAAAATCTTGGCAATTTTCCCTGGCCCTATCTTATCAACTTTATTATGGGGTGGCACATTAGCTCATCTTGACGTTTTTCTCTGAAGTTATGTGGCTTATGTGCTCATTTCTCCATCAAATCAATATCATGGTGGAATCTAGCCAACCACAGACCACAATTTCAGGATAGAGCTCCTAGATGAACCTGGAGATGCAAATATTCACCTATACAACGACTAAAATGCTACTCCTTTATTATAACAAGTGCAGCCAAACTTCTCTGAAGTCATTTGTTATTCATCATATGTGCCTTATTTTGATTTAATCTCTAATATGACTGGTATTTTATTATTACTATGCCATCACTATAGGATAGTGGTTAAGAGGAATGACAGCCAAGTTTGCCAGTTCAAATCTCAGTTCACTAGTACTATAAATATAGGCAAGCTAATTCTCCATGTCTTGATCTTATATTTAAAGTAGGACTATAATAGTGATGCGTCAAAGAACTATTTTAAGCATGAAGTAATTAAATATATATAGGGTATTTAGAAGAGAGTGTGGCTATTATTATCCCCGCTAAATATCTGAGAACACTGTGGATGAACATTGAGGAAATGATGCTCCCAGTAGTGTGCAGCTGCAGGCAGAACCAGGTCAAGGATCCATGCCATAGGACACTCCAATTGAGCATTTTTTTCTTGCTATGAGAAAAATGTGCAGGATCTTTGCTTTCTCCTACATTAGCATCTCTCATGACAGCTATCAGTCATAAGTAGCAGCATTTCAGGATGGCTGAAAGCCTCGGTGAGAATAGTTGAAGACTTGAGAACTTGTTTAATTAATCTCCAGTCCCTGAAAATATGATTTTTTTAAAAAATCTCACCTCATCTACTGCATTCAACTTAGGGGCCTATCCCAGATTGGCAGTTAAGCTGAGGCATCAGTTAGTGGGATTCATGATGAATAATATCGGGAGCAGTAACCAAGTTCAAGTCCTGTCCACCATGGGTTGTCCCTGAAGCCAGATCTAAAGAGAAATTTTCTTCCTATGCAACTCCAAGCCATGGGTTGCTTTATGTGTTTGTTTAATGGAGGTCAAACTCTGAATTTCCATCATAAAAACATATACATCTTCAACTCAAATTATGGTTTGAGTCTAAGTTGTGCTCATTGTTCTTGTTTTGAATGCTTGGCCACTAGTTGTAGAAATACAAAAACTTAGAAGTCTTTGAGAGATGGGGCCTGGATCGTGGAAGAAGGTCACTAGGAGTGGAATTTTGAAGGTTATATCTACTCATGGTTATGGTTTGTACCTTTGCTTCCTAGCCAGAGACCATGTGGAAAAGGTATTACTGTATTTCCCCACTACCATCAACGGAGCCATTCCCACCCCATGCCATCTCTGCCATGATGTGTGATGAACTGTGCTGCCTTAAACCATGAGCCTGAGTGAACCTTTCCTCCTTTAAGTCACTTCTGTCAGGCATTTTGTAACTAATACAGGCACTGCCCATTGACAGGAATAAGATAGAAGGTGGGGTAGAAGTTACATTTTTAAATTGTTTTCTTTCCTGGAATGACCTAAAGCTTTCAGTGATCCAAATATAGGAAGGCCTATATGTTTGAAATGATGAATGTGGCACAGATAATGGTATGTTATCAAAGAATTCTTGCCTTATCCCCACTTACCCTGATTTCTATTGCCATATGTATACATTCTACCACTAATTGTCTATTATCTAGGGCATTGTTAGTGTTTATTTAAAAATAATTATTGACTTTGTCATATCTCCAAGAGGACAATGGCATAAATGAAATCATATAGTATTTTATATGGAAGTTTCTTTTTCCTGGTTCATATATAGACGTGGCAGCCTTGTGACCAATTAAGAATAAGAATATAGGCAAGGTGCCTTGGGAAAAGAGCGTGTATAGCATTTGCTGATTCACCATTTGCAAATCCAATCCAGCTCTCTTCTTCTTGCTCAGCAGAGCTGCTGGAAGTTCTAATTGCTGGAACTGTGAACATACCCTTCTTCCTCAAGGAAGCCTAATGCTTGTTATCCTTTTTCTTCCAGCGGAGGACAGGCCTTTGCATCCCACTTGGAATGGGTTGAATGCCGTCTTTCTGGAAGTTGTTGAAGTTCTACCACATAGTATCTGTGCCCGTCACTTTGTTTGAAAATAGAATCTCTACAATGATCCAGTTAAGATGAGGTCATTAGAATGGTTCCTAATCCAATATGAATGTGTCATTAAAAAGGGGGACACTCTAACCCAGAGACTGGCACACGGAGAGAATGTGAACCTGAGAGCACAGGCAAGAATGGCATACCTTCAAGTCAAAGAATGCCAAAGTTGGCCAGTGAACCACCAGAAGTGGGAAATGAATTTAGAGCAAAATTTTCCCTTAGAATCCCCCAGAGGAACCAATCTTGGCAACATCTTGATCTTGGTTGTCTGACCCCCAGGACTATGGGATAATGAACTTCTGCAATTTAAGCCACACCCTTTGTGACTGTTTGCTAGAACTCTAGGAAACCAACTCTCTACAGAACCCAGATAATAGACTCTTCTGTTTTTGTCTTCTCTACACATATTAGGTAGAAATTGTGTTATGACAAACCGAATGCCAGGTCCTGAACACACATGTAAAATTATTGCATTTAAAGAGTTGATATACCTGCAGGAAGGGATACTTACCTTTGGTAACAATATGGTAAGTAGTTAATGTCTGTCTCCCATATAAACAACTGGCTGTCAATCATGGCCATTCTCAAGACTGTCTTGAGGATATCAATAATACCACCATGTCTATATCCCAAATACTGACTGAAATGGCCACTGGTAGAAATGAGAGGAATCAGTGTTTTGTAAATCTTCCCAGGGAATTCTGAAAGGCTGCCAATGCAACACTGAGTTAATAATCTATGGCTGTCATCAGAACTTGGAATAGCAATGAAATTTACAAGAAGGTTCTCATATGACTCAAATGTGTAGTTTTGTTGAAGTTGATCATCTTTCCTAAGCAGTAGAGATCAGGTATGTCTAATTACTGCCATGCCCTCTCTACGGTGCTCATCATAGTACAGAGAGTAGATCACCGAAGTTTACATTGAGGAAATAAGAGGTGTGCTGGGGACACTGCAGACAGACATGCAGAGTTGCTGTTGGATAGTGGAGGTCAGTGAAAAGATATTAGGTAGCTATAGCAGAGGTAGCATAGCTCATATTGAATCTATCTTTATCTGGATAAGCAAGGAGGGGAAGGTGGGTTTTCCTAGCTTGTCCCTCAGGAGAGGTTAATAGCTGAGAGAACCCAAGCCCTCAATCCTAAAGGGTTGTTCACCCTTGGGTGTTGGCTTGTCTGAGTTCTGCTGTTGCCAGCAGAGTCCAATTTAGGACTCTGTAGATTTCATTAGCAGCTAGCCTGTTCCACTCTCGAGTCCTTAACGAAGATGTTAAATAAAATTTGACACTGTTATTACCATCTGTGCCACACTTCCTATTTGCTGTGTGGCTCAAGAACGTTCTATTCTTTCCCAGGCAGTAGCTCCAAGAAGCGGTCAAGCAGCATTCCCATTCTGCAGGGAAGGTCCCTGGGGGCAAGAGCAATGTTGAGAACCTCGCAACTAACCTCCTTTCTCCCATTTCCTTTCCTTGACCTTCTTTGCCTGAGACTGGATGCAATGAGTTAGTTACATTGGCTCCTCAGAGCCCCTCTGACCTTTCACATGGTCCCTTCAAAGTCCTCCATTCTTACCATTTTGTATCTTTAAGTTCAGGAAAGCTTTAGTGTGCTGTCTTCATCAATTTGAATGAATTTGCAAGGGAAATTTTTCGATGAGCTTCCAACATCTTACTGACTGCCCAAACACAGGGTGTCCCTGGGCTGCTCTGCTCTACCTGCTGTCTTCCTTCAGCCTGCCAAAGGCACAGTGTATGTGTCTGGCATGATCTGTCCTTTGTAAACAACTGCCAGGCAAACAGCGCTGTTGTCTTTCTGGATGTGACAACCTCCCCACCCCACCTCCTTTTATGGAAAGAAATTGCAAATCTGCGGCTTCCTGTGACAGCTTCTCGGTACAAACCAGGAGAGAAAATAAACCATGGAAAGACAGACACAGGAATTGCTCAGATTTGCTTCCCCAAGCCGTGTTAGGGCAGTGGGAAAAGGTTAGTTAATAGATATGCTTAGCTCTCAGGGCCTTGGTTTTCTCATGTGATAAATGGGTGTAGGAACAGAGCCCCGAGTGTATGAAAGGGCTCCATCCTTGTATTATCTAAGCATTGTGGCTTTCTGACATCCAACTAGGGACTCCTGTTGCTGATCTTCTGGTTTGTGCCCTATTCTGTCTTCAAGGTGCTTTCCTTCTGCATGTGCGCCTCATCTCAACCTCTGCTCTCGCTTCTGTGGTATCATCCGTTATTTTCAATCTTCTGTTTCTGCACTTTCACCACCCCCAACCACTGGTCAATCCTTCTCCTACCACTCCAGCTGTGGCAGGGTCTCCCTTTGCTGTTTCTGGTTGGATTATTCCACTGTGTATTTGAATATCTCTCCAGTCTTTTGTGGTTGCTTTTCATGACAGTCTGATGGAGGACTTACAAAAGGAGATACAGAGGAAGGAGATGCTGATGAAAGGCCCCATGCCCCCTCACTTTGTTATTAGGTGACATCAGGTACGAGGTGACTGTGAGAATGTGACTGTCTGAGGGGATTTGGGGTCCCATGTCTCGAGGACCTAATGTCTTGGCGGCAGCAGATGGCACTGAGGAGTATAGAATGCCTCAACTTTAGATATGGCAACACATTGCCTCCTTTTCAGTGAGATGAATGCAACACTGAGAATTGGGATTGTGGAACTAGGAGCCCTGATCCTAGATGTGAGGCTGTATTACCAGCTTACATGCTAGAAATTTTGTCACCAGTAGATACTATGTGCATAGATATCTTCTAGTATACATATGGACAAAAAGACATCAGATTGGGACTTGAGAGATTCAGTTCAGTGGTTAAGAGCACTTGTTCTTCCAGAGGACCTGGGCCTGAGTTGGATTCCAAACATCCACATGGTGGCTCACAATTGTATGTAAGTCCAGTGCCAGGGGATTTGACACCTGCTTCTGGCTGCCAAAGGCACCAGGTATGCAAGTGGTGCACAGACTTACATGAAGGTAACTACCCTCCGACTTGGAGAAGGCTGAATTTACTCTCCAAGAATAGTTACTAGGCAGATAGCCTCAGCAACACTGTCAGCAAGGCCTTTTGCTCAGATGTCCTGTGCCATTCAGAAATGTGTCTCCCACAAAGGACCCCCAGATACAAAATTAGAACCGTAGCCAACTTCAGAAGTAAGGAGGATAGATGCGAGGCATGTTTACTATCTACTCTCTCAAACCTGCTCCTAAGGCATCCACTGCCAATCAATGGGTTTTCTGGTGTCAAACCCTAGGCCATCCGCAGCATACTGATGGCTACCCCAATCCCTTCTATCTGTGTAGAGTGATACTCTCCACATTCCCTTTCCTGTGTCTTCTTTCTTACCACCGTGAATCTGTATCTACTTACATCTTCCATCTCGCTCCAAGTGAGAGGACTAGAATGCATCTTCTGAGGCAACTTTATAGTTTGAAGTTTTCACGTGAATCATATCCACATCCTCCCAAGCTACATTCTTGGATTCATCTTTAATCCGTGAGAATTTTAGCTCTAAATCTGGAGCAGTTGCCCTTCCAAACAGAGATTAACAACAAAAGAGCTGTTTCTTATTACCCTCTCTCACACTGGCCGTGAAGGAATTCCCCAAATGTCACAGGAGTGCTATGGTGTGACCGTGGAAGAAGAAGTCCAAAGAAGAATTGTGACCTTACAGGAGAGAATCATGCCTCAGAATAGATTTAGGGCATTAGGATAGATGAGACTCCTTCCTGCTCTGAAATTGGGCCTGTGTACCTGGAAGATGTCCCAATTTGTGTCAGATAGAGTCAATTTGGACTCTACCCCTGCAAAGGCAATCTCCCCCACTACTGGTGTCCTAAATTCAACATCATTTATTCAGCAGGTAGAAGTAGGTGTTTGTGGTATACTAGAATTTCTTTTGGAGAACCAGTTATATCTTATCGATGCTGAATTTAAAGACATCAAAGGAATAACAGAAAGATGTGCAGGGTGTGGATAGGGTATTGAAAGATAAGAGATGCTGATTAACTATGTGGCCATGGACAAGTTAACCTAGCTTCCTTGTGTTTTGAGTATCATTCTGGAAAATGAAGGAGGTGATGTTATGTGGCTATTTTATGGGGTTATTGGCAGCACATATGAGTTCAAGAGTGTATGAGGTACCCAAAGGAGGGATGCTGGTTGAATGCAGATTTTGCTTTCAGTACCCTAAATCTCAGCATCTTCTCATTCTGGTCCTTATTTCAACAGTGAATTTTCTTTCTTTTTCTTTCTTCTTTCTTCTTTCTCTTCCTTCCTTCCTTCCTTCCTTCCTCCC
>LOJH01048314.1:0-13051 GCA_001685095.1 Ellobius talpinus
CAGGACAGGCTCCAAAGCAACAGAGAAACCCTGTCTCGAAAAACCAAAAAAAAAGCAATCTGGCAAATCTAGTGCTAATTATCTATTTAGCTACTTTAGTCGCGCCATATCTAATGCCTTTACAGGCGGCTCAGCGCTGTCACAAAGGAAGTGGTCAGTGATCTCCAGAATGGATCAGAATGGATGTCTGTTGAAAGGATGGAAGGATGTGTTTCCCCCTTCTCTCTGAGTCTCACACGCTGTCTTCCACTTTCTGCCATGGGATGATGCCGGGTGGGAATCTTTTCACCTTGAATATCCCAGGCTCCAGAAAAGGAGGTTTCTGTTCCTTGTAGTGGAATTCTATTATAACAGCACAAATAGACTAAGATGGCAGCTCAAATAATTGTGGATTTATTGAGCTGAGTAGGCATGTGCCTTGTGGTCCAATCTGTATGCTCCTGGGGATGAATCCTGCAGAGTCCCCCACCAAGGGTGAAGGGGGCATGTGGTGAGTGCAAGGGGCTGGATGAGAGACAGAAGAACAGATTGTGATGGGCGTTCACTATGGGACCCTATGCAGTGTTAGAACCAGCTAGCCAGGTATGAGAGTGCCAAGGCAGTGATGGCTGATAAAAGCAAATTATAGAGTAGTATTCACGTGACAGTATCATTTATGAACATCCATTACTTTCAGAATGATGCTCCATGGTTGACAAGGGTATGTGTGCACTTAAAGAATGCCGCAGACACATTCGAACAGGTGCCTATGAGCAGAAGATGGACTGACGTGGTGTTGCTATTAGTTTTAAATGTCAACTTGCTACAGCATAGAGCCATTTGGGAAAAGAGCCTGAATGAGGAATTATCTAGATCAGTTTAACCTGTGAGTAGGCTTTGGGAGGAATGTCTTAACTGTTAATTGATCCAGTAAGACCCAGACCATTGTGGGTAGCACTATCCCCTAGGCAGGGGCTCCTAAACTGTGTGGGTGAAGAGGAAGAGTGAGCTGCCTTCAGCGAGGAGGCCCCTCTCTGGAATTGGGAGGGAATAACGGTGGTGAAGATAGGGGAAGAATTGGAGGGGAGGAAATGGAGGCAGACTTGATCAGAGCACATTATATGCATGCACGAAATCATCAGTAAAAGAAAGAACCCAAGAAAGAAAGCATGAAGAAAACTAGCTTCAGTACAAAATGAGAAGGAGGCAAAAATGTAGCCCACTCCCGTTTGTGTTTCTCTGCTCTCTGGGTGTGCTGTGACAAGCTGCTTGAGTTCCTGCCTTGGCCTCCCCTCTGCCATGAACTCCTAACCTGGAGCTATCAGCCTAATAACCCTTTTCTACCCTGTGCTGCTCTTTGTGAGCAACAGCCATGAAACCAGAACAGATGGAGTGGGGACGGGGCGAAGGGGAAGTAACAGGATACACAGGAGTAGGAGTCTCCCGTAGATCAGAAGCGATCTGGCAATGTGTTGTACGCAGAAAAACGCAAAGGCCTTGACTCAGTGGGGAAATGCTCAAAAGTAAGGAAGGAGAAAGGAACAGGCATTTCTCTGAGGATGGCTTAGAGCTGGAGGAGAGCCTAGAGCGAAGAGAGTGAGCTGAGCACCCGGAGGAGAGGGTTTGCTTTGAAACTGATTCTAATTGTTTGGTCTCTGGAAAATGGGAACAACACAAAGTAGCTATGATCCCTTATTACAGGGTGACCAGCCTGCTGTGGGCATTCCCAAGGATCTGGTTATCATTTCCGTTTGGTAGCACTCTAGAAAGCTGTTCAGTGCTCTTCTGGGGAGCTCATGCACCTCCAGCCACAGGTCAGAATCAGAGTGGGCGAGGCTGGTAGGCAATCAGGTACATAGCCTGGTATCTAGGCTCATGTTGTGGAAAAGAGTGAGTTTTTTTCTCATATAGCTCAAAGCAGAGAGTACAAGATCACTAATGCCACTGTGCCTCAGTCTCTTCGGCCATGGCGATAACAGTACTATAGGCCAAGACAACGGCATTCATTTCTCATTACTCTAGAGGCTGGGAAATCCAGGCTCCAGGTGCTGGCAGACTCAGTGTCTGGTGAGATCTTGTTTCACAGATAGCTATCTTCTTGCTGTATTCCAACAAGGAGAAAGAAGCGAGCAAGCTCTCCAGGGACACTCTTGCATGAACATTAATCTCATGGTGAGGCTCCACCCTTATGACTTTGCTGCCTTCCAAAGACCCCACCCACTGATGCCTTCCCACTGGGACTTAGGATTTCAACTTATGGATTTTGTAATAACATAGATATTCAGTCTAGAGCACAACCACTTATCAGCATATGCACATTTGGAGGTGTTATTGATAGGAGGGACTTGAGGATAAGAATTTCTGTAAACTAGTTCTAAAGGCTTAAGGACCACATGGTAAGGTGTGGTTGCACTAATTCTGCTTTTTGAACCAGCTATTGATCGGTTGATTGAATTTTGGTCTTAGTTACTGTCTTAATTGCTTTTCGGCTGCTGTGATAAGATCCTGTGGCCAGAAGCAGCTTATGGAAGGAAGAGTTTATTTTGGCTGTGGTTCCAGGCCTAGGAGTCTATAATGGTAGCGAGGCAATGACAGTAGGTGGATGGAGCAGGAAGCTGAGAGATCACACTTTTAACAGCTATCACAAAGAAGAGGCAGAGGACTGAAGTGGATCAAGGCTATGGACTCTCAAAGCCTGCTTCAGTGACCTACTGATGGAGGCATCAAGGCTCTATCTCCCGTAGGTTTTACAACCTCCCCCAAACAGTGCTACCAGCTGGGAACCAATTGCTCACATACACGGAGGTGGGGGGAGAACACTTTGGTGTCACTATAACCAATAAACAAACAAACAAACAAATAAATAAATAAATAACTTAAAGAAGGAAGGATACATTTTGGCTCACGGTTTCAGACTGTTGGGTCTGTGGTTGCTTGGGCAACCACGCAATAGAAAAGAAGGTCACAGCAGCAGAAAAGCGTGGTGTAGGATGTCGGAGTCCAAGACAGACAGGAGGCAGAGAGTGATGGGAAGTGGCTAGAGATACCATACTGCTAAGAACCTACCTCCCTAAGAAGTGACCTACTTCTTCCACCTCTCAAAGTTTTGAGAACGTCCTAAAATAGAGCCACCAGCTGGAGACCAAGCATCCAACATGTGAGTCTGCGGGGGATATTTCAGATTCAAGCCATAACAGATAACAATACTTTATATCTATATAGAAGAGTAAGCCTTATATACACACATTTTTCACATATTTCACCCAGTTCTCCCAACTACCAGAAAGGAGATATAATTATTATTCCCATTTTGGTGGTAAAAAGATTGAAGTCTAGGGAGGTGGGGTGTCTGATGTCACATTGTTCTGGTTTCCTGTTGTGCCCTTTCCTCTGTGTTAAGCAATGGGAGTGATGGACATCACCCCTACATCCGTCACCCAGGAAGGTGTTAGTCTACTGCTTAGTTCCCTTCCGAAGAGTACATGGGTCATACTTGCCGGGCTCTCATACTTGCCGGGCTCTATCCCTAGCTGCCTCTGGGAGAGGGGGACCAAGACTATAGCCTCCATTCTGTGGGTACCACCCTGTTGCTCTTGGAACTCAGTGTTAGCTCTCCATGGTATGTGCTACTTACTGGGAAATGGAAGAGTTTAGAAGCAACCCAGAAAACAGAGAGTGGCCCTTATAGTTCCACCATGCCCATCTCAAGGCTCAACCCTGGCTCTCAGCCTGGTTCTAGGTGAAAGACCCATGGAGGCCAAGATGGTGGAATAGGTAGGGGCAGGGGTGGGGGGTGGTGGTGGTGGTGACGCTCAGGGTTTCTGGATTTCTGCCAGGAATTTTTTGTCTGTTAAGTTCATGTAAGGAGTCCTATGGTTCCTGTCAGCCTGAGTGAGGTTTCTGGGTCTTCCCCAGGGGATATTCAGCTCCAAGGCAACCAACTCTAGATTCCAGAAACAGAGCTTTCCTTTTTTAGCCATTCCCCTCCATAGTGACCCACTTTTGCCGCTAATACCTACAGGTACTTTGGCCACTTCCCTGAGTTGATTTCCTGAAGGACAGGCTCCATGTCCCATCTTGGTTCCTTTCACTGTGACCTGAAAGCTCCTTACAGGCACACCAAGCATCTTTGGGAATGGGAAGGTCTCTAAGGGTCCAGGACCACTAAGTAGGTACCCCTGGAGTCACCATGCCTCCTCCTGGCCTGGGACCCTTGCTTGGTTGTGAGACAGGAACGAGAATTTCTGTCTCTGATTTCCGAATCCCTCAAGACGTGTGACGGCAGAGGGAGAGGTGGGAAAGGAGACCAGGGTGTTGGGTGATCCAAATTATATAAACAAGATAGAAGGATCATGTCGGCACACCTGTTTGATCATTGCTTGAATGTGTTGTTCTGGAGAGCGGACTTGTGAAGCTGCAGGTCTAGCTGGAGGGCCTTAAGGATGTGTGGGAGTCGGAGTCTGCAGTCGTGGGGTAGGCATAGAGAATGCCTGTTCTGTGATGATAATGAATGAAGAGCACTAGGCCCTCAACAGGAGCAAGGTACACTCCTGCTGTTCTCATCTATCTTCCTCTGCTATAACTGAGTGTCATAGACAAGGCTTTTTTTCCCTTTAGAATACAAGATTTTTCTTGTTTTAAATCTGGAAGCTGGGAAGTCTAAGAGCATGGTGCCAGTACCTGCCAAGGACCTTCTTGCAGTATTATAACACAGTGAAGGGTATCACATGGTGACATAGGACAAACAAACCAGCTTAGACCTTTCTCATCTTTACATACTCTGTACACTATAATATATAAGCGTGCCCGCCCCTGCAACCCCATCAGGGAAACAGCATGGAAAGGTGAGAGTCACAGGAGTCTTGTTTATGATCTAAGGGAGTCCCATCTGCCTGGGACCACACAGAGTCCAGCAGAGCAGAATCTGGAAGGCAAGGGTAGGCCAGGCTATCTGCTTCTAGATCTAGGCAGCCTGGGAGACACGAGGTTGCTTGGGCTTCAGGGTATAGCACTGAATGATGTGGTCAAGGTCAGAGGTACAGAGGGAGATCAGGGCACCGCAGGTGTCTCAGAGAACTCCTAGCATCTGTCTTCCCTGCTGTCATGAATCCGAGATGCACTTCCTACCCTCTCTCCCTTACCGCACATGCTACCACCCTCTGAAGTTTGCCTTCATACACCATCACGACGAACATGTGGTACTTCTGTTGTCCCAGAGATGAACTAAGGGACAACTGCCCTTGGCAGGGTGTTGGGCACTGAGAGCTCTGGCTCACAGTCTCCTTCCTTCTTCATCTAATGACTTAGCTCTCTTCAAGGGCAGCACTGCCGCTGGCTGAGGGACTGAGACCTCTTTGTACTTCCACCTGCCATGGTCCAACTGGGAAGTGGCTCTTAGGACAGGGCAGCAGCCCAAGGCCATCATAGATATCATCCGTGGAACGTGGGGAAAGCCTCACAGGGTCAGGGATGGGGCTGGGTTCTTCTCCATCTCTCTGTGGCCTAGCACCTAGCCTATAGGAGAGGCTCCAAACCTTTCCGAAGAATGATCGAAAGCGTGTAAGCACTTTGCAAATCGCAAAGAATTTACCAAAGTTACTTAATATGCTTCTCCAGAGAGTATGCCTGAGGCAAACACTTAGTGAAGGAAATGGAGCTGGATTTCAAGGTAAAGGCCAGGCTGGAGCTGGTCCTGTGGGGATGCTTTTCAGGGGAGGAGGTGGAGGCCATACCTGCCTGCATCCTCTCCTCAGGCTCCGTCTGCTCTCAGAGTTCTGCAGTGATGCAGCCTGTGTCAGCCATCCAGTCATCTTCTTCCATGGTGAATTTGCTGTCCCCGCCTCTGTAATGCTTTTCCCGATTATAAAATCAATTATTGTAAAACAAACAAGGAAGTGTTTCACGTGGAATGCGAATGATCTCTTTCCATCTACCCATCCATGCATCCATGCATCCATGCATCCATCCACCGATCCCATCCATATGCGAGATGAGGTAGCCACTTTTTAGTGCATGTCTTTACAGATATTTTCTGGATGCACGCACCAGCTTATTTACTTTATTTATTTATTCGTTTTTTTCAGAAGCACAGCTCGGTAATTTTCTTATATCACCTAGCAACATATCATGGATACTGTTATTTTTTAAATCTATACCGCATTCGTTTTAACGGCCATTGATGTTCTGCGCTATGCACCACGCATCGCTTATTTAACCAGTCCTCTGCTGATGGGCTCTGGATGGGGTGAAATGGAAATTGCATTTTGAAGGAGTGAGTGTGGTGAGGGTGATGGCTGGCTACAATGAAGGCTTTCTTAATGGTAGTATTTCAGGTACGGTGTGAAGCAATATTCCTCTCCTTCCGCCTTCCATCTCTTTCTCCCTGAGCTGCTACTATTGAGATGGTGAAATGATCCATTGGTTTCCTTTCCCAGAGGGAGTGAGGCCGTATCCACCCTCCTGCCCTTTCCAGAACTGTGAGCAGGGCCCTTGGCCTAGTGGGATTTGGCCGCTTACCTACTGGGCTTGGACCTTCTATTTGCTCAGCTTGGGGTTTGGCAGAGGGTCTTGACTCACCCTGGGGGCTTAGGGGAGGGCAAACAGTGGAGGTGAGGACCAGATGGAGTGAGGAAGGTAGTGGCTTGTTGGAGAGGAAGTGTTTAGAGACCATCCCATCCCAAGAGAGGACACCCAAGAGGACAGCACTGCTATTTGTCCTGGCATTTGGCATTTGGGAAGTTCAATGATGCAAACAAGGCCTCCTGCTCTGGTGACTGTGAATATTCATGAGGGGTTTTCCCCTTGGAACAGCTGGGAATTCCTCCAGACTCCTTAACCAGCTCTTTTATCCACTGCGTGGTCCTTCCATACTCTGGCTCCCCCCCTTCCTCTGCACCCTCCAAATCTTTTGAGTATGGCGGAGGCAGAACAAAAGGGACTAATCCTGGGTTCCCCAGTGAACAGGTTTGGATCTGATCTCTCCAGCCCTATTGCCCCCTTTTCTCTTTGGAAACTCATGACCAAGGTTATCATCAGGAAAGAACCTGTGGAGAAGATTACAGGGCACTGGACATAAGTCTTAGACACGGTTTAGAACAAATGGGGGAAACTGAGGCTAACAACATAATTGCCTAGCACAGGTTATCTGGTAAGGTAACAGAACTGTAGATTGAAGAAGCAGACACCTGACAACTTACTGCTCTGTGCTCATAATGCCAGATCAGCTCCCTTGCTGTGCCCCCAACATTCCCAGGTCTAATGTGCATCTCACCAGCTCAACTGGATTTGGAATCACCAGGGAACACCCCTTAGGTTGTATCTATGTGGGCATTTCTGGAAAAGCTTAACTAAGGTTGGGACTTACTGAGTGTGAGCAGCACCATCCCATAGGCTGAAATCTTACAGGAGGGGAACTCCAACTTTCACTGCTCTCTGCTTCTTGACTGGGTACACATTGTGACAGGCTGCCTTGTGTGCCTGCTGCCACAGCCTTATTATCCTTATTACCTTCCCCGCCCTAATGGGCTGTACCTTCACGTTGGTTCTTTCATGGAGCCTGGCCTCTGCACCAACAGCTGCCTCTTGTCCCTGGACCTTGAAGCTCTATTTGGTTCTGAGTCACTCACCGTCATACTTGGCACAGATGTCCTATGCCACCTATCTTTATAGAGGCACAAATTTTCTGAGTGTCAGGTGGGGCTATCTCTTTTACATGGACTCAGAGTTGTGTGGGCCTGATGCCTGGGACTGGCTTATAGGGAACCCAAGGAGAGAAGGTGTAAGTGAGGACTGTTTGACTAGGGAAGACAGCCAAAGCTGTCAGTGCGGATTGAATTAGAATGAGATGCAGAGAAGAAAGGAACACGCAGGTCATCTCTGAGCCATTGGATTTACACTCTCTTTGAAACACAGCCACTGAAAGTTTTTCTCAACTGAAACCTTATCCAAAGCCTTTCAAATAAAACTACAATAGCAGTAGTGTTGGGGTGTGGGTTAGTCGAGGGGCCTGGACTCAGTTCTACAGCCACCATCCCTAAGCAGGTAAAAATGATACACTCCTCAGCTGACTTACTATGCATATGAAGGGAGGGAACTCAGATAGGCATGGGGTTCGCCTGTAGTGATCCAGCCTGGTAGTGGGCAAAGCATAGAATTGGGGATGCTCTGGTAGCCCTGCCCTGCTCTTGAGGACACCTCAGTGTTCAGGATATCCTTCTCCTCCTCTTCCAGGCTTCTGGGAGTTCTATCTGAAATCCAGATGAGGGGCTCCTGGGCATTCAAGGAGGATACTGGCAAAGAGGAAGATGTGCAGAAGAGGGTTTTCATCCAGCCCGGGGTTTGTGGACTCCAAGAGGGCAAGCAGGGGTGCCTCAGCAGGGAGTGCAGGATATACGGATTCTCACACAGTCTTACTTTCCTGTGCCTCCCAGTGCCTCAGTTTCCTCATCTGGAAGAAGAATCTCCGGTGTTCTCAGCTTTTGCAGTCTGGTGAAGTTGCTGGGAGGGTAACAAGTGCTTTGCAAACTATGGGGGTCTGGATGAGACAGAGAGAGTGCATTCATGCCTATTCCCTGCATCCTGTGGAGCAAAGGAAAAAATACGACTATCTTGCTTGTAGGGGTTTGATCCATTTCAAGTGAGAACYGCCCCAGACTGGTAGGAGGGTGGCCTGGAGACAGTGGGTGTCAGACGCCTCTGAATGTGGAGGTGGGCGAGAGCATCAAGAATCTTTGCACGAAGACCAGGAGTAAGAGCTGCTTGTGGCGGTAAAGGAGTTCCTCCCTGCTCTCTTCAAGCTGGGTTAGGATTCCAGCAGGGAGCCATGAGTCCATTAAGCTTTGATGGCCAGTAGCCCTGGTCACTTAGCACATCTTCGCTTGGTCTTGTGAAAGGACCTCAAGCAGAGACTCCTAACTGTCAGAACACGGCATTAAATGTCATCTAAAGCATTCAAGTGACTGTGCCCTTACATGAAGTAGTTTTGCTTCTGTAGAATCTGAATTTCTGAAATTCCTGGCCTGTAGAATACTGTATGCCATTTTTGTCTCAGAGGCTTAGTTTCTTTATCAGTGAAATGGGAGAGCAAGAGGGATGAAAGTGGTTCGACATAATTATCACTAAGGATACTGTAGTTCAACATTGATGTTTCAAGTCTAAGAATTCTTGTAGAAGTGACCCTTTCCTACTCTGGTAACAACTCTTTACTCAATTCCAAGGCAACCCTGCCACCACCGCTTCCACATTTTGATGAGAGGTTGTTGAGAGCTGATCATATTCATTGAAGTGGTACCCAAAACCCTACCAGACTTTTCTCATCTGTGAATGTCATATATTGTGAATCTATTCACACATTCATCTACCATTCATCTATACTGCTACTTGTCTACCCGTTATTCATCCATCCATCTGCCCATGTACAATGCATCCATCCATCCATCATCCATCCATCCATCCATCCATCCATCCATCCATCCAACCATGTGTCTGTCCACCACTCACCTATCTATTCATTATCTATCTACCCATTCAGTTATCTATCACCCATTCCTTCCATACTTAACTGTATGTATTCATCCACTCAATTATCCATCATCAACCTATCCTTTTATAAGTATATCCATCATCCATCTGTCCATCCATCCATCCACACTGCCACCACTCACCCATCTACTATCCACCTATCCTTCCACTGTCTACCCATCAATCATTCCTCCATCTTATAAATGTCTACTTGGAGTGCCCATCACAAATCAAGTACCCTGCCTAGAAACGTACAGAGATAGGAAGATGTAGCTTCTTTCTTAAGCAACCTACTGGTGGAGAGTAAATGGGTGACAAACAGCAACTATAATACACAGCACAACAGAGTTTCCAAGTTAGACTTGATTCCTGTTTTTACTATTCACTTCCCAGTTACCTAGGTGCTTTTGTGTGAATTACTTAATCCCCTCTGAATCATCTTTCCATTTGTGAAGCGGAGATAAGCATACAGGGCATACTGAAGGTAAAATAAATTTCAATAAGTGTTATTCTTTCTCCATAAGAGAGGCACAAAATCACAGCATGGCAGCACAGGACAGAAGAGCATGCTGAGGCTTGGATGAATCAAAGACGCTTCCTAGCATGGTGGACATCTGAGAGAGGCGCACTGAAGGGAGAGGATTCTGTGTGAGCCGAAACATGACTGCTTAGGGTATCACTACAAAGCAGAGGGCATGGCTTGATTATGGAGGTGTGAGGAGTGCCAATTGGGAGAAAGATGCATGGCTGGAGCTGTGTGAAGAGATTACTGGCTGCTAGGACTAGCCTTTTTGGGGGACTCACAGAGGGTTTTTGAGCAGAAAGAGTGAGCTGTGACTCCTCAGTTCTTTGGGTAGAGCTGGGAATTCCTCCATGAACCACAAAGCAGGATCTGCTGCTGCCACCATCACAGTGTGAGGTTCTCTTTAACATCGGCATTTGCTAAGTGGTCTCTGTTAGCGCCTGCTCGTGGTTTGGTTGCAGGGCTCTTGTTTATCACAGCAGCAGACACCCAGGTAGGACAGGGATGGAGGGAGGTTGCGACAGGTTCTCACGAATGGTGCTCTCAAACTCCCTGAGTAGCTGAGGATGATCTGGAATTTATGAGCCCCCTGCCTCCACCTCCTGAGTGCTGGGATTACAAGTATGCACTACTGCACATAAAGTATTCAGAACAGCACCTGGCACATAGAAAGTGCAGACAGAGAGGGCAAGAGGCTTTCTTAGGACAGGGCTTCAACCTGACATTCCACGAGGCTATCTTGCTGTCTGCTTGTTCCACCAGCTGCAGATCAGACTACTATCTGCACTAAGCCTCTTCTTATCTCTTCTCCTGCCCCCTCATCTTAGCTCATGTCTGTATCTTTGGACACTGCCAGTTTATCTCCCTGTCTATCTGCTAACTCTTGTTTTCTGCTCATCCTTTCCACTACCAACTCTCCCTCGCCATCCTCCCTCCTCCCTCTGGCTGTTTCCTTGCTGTCTGTCCCATGGCGCTCTGCCTCTGCCCATCACTATACTTCTATCTGTTACCTGCCCCCTGCCTCCCGCCCCACGACTTCCCTAGTCTCTTCCTTCTCTTCCTGTCCACATCTCTGTCCCTTGTTTCTCCCTGCAGCCCTGGTAAGAGCTCTTTCCCAGCATCTCCACCCGTATCTCAGCAGGCAGCCACGGAGTGGAGCAATGCAGGCAGATGGGGGACTGAACACAGTCTCTTGAGGTGAGGGTCAGGCCTGCTAATTCGCTTGCTCTGGGTGGAGGAAGTGGAGGCCTCATTCAATTATGTCACATCCACTCAGCCGCTCCACCCAGATGATGCAGTGCAGCCCGCTCGACTTTCCCTGCCAGGACTTAATGGAGAGAGATCTCCTCCTGCCTGACTGACCACAGGGTCCTCCTGGAACAGGAATGGGTCCAGCCAGTCTGGCCTTGAGACTCTGGAGCTACTGTGATTCCCTGCTCGCTCTAATTACACCCAATGACTAGTCTCTGGAGTTTGTTCCTTTCACCTTAATCTCCCCGGAATTGAATCTCAGTGGCCCTCATTCCATTACTGCCCCTGCCTCACTGGCTCACTGCCTGCAGGAGCCAGTTACCCTGCCTCTCCCTTCTTGACATAAGGCCCATTGTTGTGTTGGTCAGAGAGGTGATCAGAGGAACAGGGGCTGGGACCCAGGCCAATACTGCTTTTCTGGTTTGGAGTGCAGGGCTGAGGTCACTGCAGAGGAGCTGGCACCTTGAGTCTTCACTGAGTCTAGCTGTGCCAGTTGTCATAGAAGATTCCAGAGAAGTCCCACACTTTCTTCCTTCCTCAAGAAGCTTGGTTTAGAGAGACAAGAACTGCAGAAAATAATTACATGTTGCCCTTTCCATAAGTAGATGTGGATCAGAGATCAAATACTCAGTGAACAGCATTTATTGGGTGCAAGATCTGTACATTACGCCACTGGACCCTCACTATTCTCTTTCTCTATTTTCAGGTGGGGCAGCTGAGTAATGGAGACCTTGAGAGGCTTATGTAGTTGGTGTCGACTGGCGCTCGGGGCCTTGAACCAAGCCTGTCCTTCTTCCTCAGAGGCTAATATGCTGGAAAGCTTATGGAACAGGACTCCATGGGCAGAGGGTAGGAGAGAGGACCCCAGCACAGAGAGTGAGCCAAGATGGGGACTATGAAAGGTTTATGAGGTCTTCTGTGGGGTACAAGGGAAAGGGGGCTATGTTAGAAAGGTCAGGCATTGTGTAACTCACAACAGAGTCTGGTCCTCAAAATATAGCAAAGGAAATCACATAGAGAATTATCAGTAGCTAGACCAATATAATGGGGTGTGTGTCTTTCATTGAAAGTCCAGTAGAAGGGTACATGGCTTTACTGGGAAATCAGGTCTTTGCAGATGTAATGAAGATTCTCAATATGAGATCACCTGGGGTTCATTATGGGTACCAAACCCAATGACTCATGCTCTCAAAAGAAAGGCTAGGAGAGACATGACAGAGAGGAAGACTATGAAAAAGTGGGGTCATTGCTACTGTGAGCCAAAGAATGCTAGGGGTCACCAGAAGAGGCAGAAAGCACTCTCTCTGTGAGATTTGGAAGGGAGTTCAGCCTGTCTGTATTTTGATTTCTGACTTTTGGTTCCCATAACTGAGAGGATACATCCCATTGTAAAAATACCATTTTAAGAGGTGTTACAGTTGTTTATGCTGTGGTTTATTTGTTTAATGATGCAAAGATGTGCTACATTCTTTTATGTTGCATTTGTTTAACTCTGTGAAGCTGTGTTACTTTGCCTGCCTAAAACACCTGTTTGGTCTAATGAAGAGCTGAACAGTTAATAGCTAGGCAGGAGAAAGGATGGGCGGGGCTGGCAGGCAGAGAATAAATAGGAGGAGAAATCTGGGAAGAGAAGATCAGAGGAGCAAGAGAAGAATAAGGACATCAGGGGCTAGTCACCCAGCTACACAGCAAGCCACAGAGTAAGAAGTAAAGAAAGGAATATATAATAGAGAAAGGTAAAAACCCAGAGGCCAAAGGTAGATGGGATAATTTAAGAAA
>LOJH01048315.1:1617-13050 GCA_001685095.1 Ellobius talpinus
AGTTTATTCTACTACCTATTCCCTGCCACTGCCTTCCAACATCCCAACCCAAGGCTCAAAGTAATAGATCGCTCTGGCCTTGGGCTGGAAGCTTCAGACTGGTCAAATAAATTCTACTGCTTTGTAAATCTCATGTATTTTGTTATAGTAATGTGAATCTGAGTGATTTGCTCTAGGAAATGAGAAGATGTGTAGAACTTGGTAATTTGACTATAGAGAAGGGATGGATGACTCACAGGTTGCTGGAGTTCGAGGCTTTGGGTGGTGAAAGAGGAAGAGACCAAAAGAAATTTTCATTGGAAAAGAGAGAATTATCAGTGGTTCCTGTGAGACATCTAAGAATAAAATATCTTGAAAGTCACAAGTCTGGAACTCAAGGATGAGCCATGGTTATATAAGTGCCTGAGGTAGGCATGGTGGAGCAAAGGCAGAAACCTGGGGAAGACCCATGAGTGCAGCGGCAGGGTCAGGAGGGAGCAGGTTGCTAGTGAACCGTACATAGAATCTGGGGAGGCGGTGTCATGAGAGGATGAAGAAAACAATTAAGGGTAAGTTGGAGGAGGAGTGACTGGCCAATAGCAGAGTGTTTGGGAGAGACAGCATGGAGGTCGCTGAAGACTTTGTGCAGAAGCAGTTTCAGAATAGTGGCCTGAAGTCGGATCTCAGCAAGCCCAGAAGGAGTACGTTGCGAGAAGGTAGAGGCAGCAGATACAAATGTTGGGGGTGTCTGGCTGTGACTGGGCAGAAAAATGCAGCAGTGGATGGGTGCCTGTTACAGGGATGTGGGGACTTCCAGTACAGACTTTGTTCCTCCTAGCTTTGCCCTGGAGGAGGAGAGACATCACTGGGCAGTAGCATCGTGTGGGAGCAAGGAGCTGTTTTAAGAGTGTGACATGAGCTTGATGGTATCCAAGAGCTGAAAGGACAGCCAAGAGGGAAGACGAAAGGGAAAGGGCAGAGGCAACAGTCAACCAAGTGCCGACTTGAGGGAGGGAAGGAAGTAGACCTAGACCACACGTGGGAGGCTGGGCAGACCAGGAGAACCTGTCAGCCTTCCCATGGAGAGTGAAGACACCAGGGTTGGGGTAATCCTGAACAGGACTAGTTAGGCTAGCAATGGGACAGCAAGCTCAGGAGGCTCTTACTCTTATTAATTAAATTTTTCATTTATTTTACAGCCTGATCGCAGTTCCCCCTTCCTTCTCCTCTCCCCCCTCCCCACTCCTCCTCTGTCTGCTCTGGGGGCTCTTGATGTTGTTATTCTCCTCCATGACACAGACAGCACTGTTTGCTAAGAGTAAGACTGAGTGATATGAGGGATGAGAAACAAAGCAAAGGTTTGTAACCGTCCCTAAGGAGGACAAAAGTATTGTAGGCTTAAGTTTTCAGCGCTACGCAATTGAGCAACAGCGATCATGTTGACGGAAATGGGAGTTGTTACTTTGGGGAAAAAGTTATGTTTTAAGCCTGTTAAGTTCAGAATAGTGGCAGAAAATCCATGTGAATAACTCCTACAGATATCAAGGACATCTCAAGGGAACATGGCTGCTAAAAGCCAGCATCTTTACCAATCCCTGGTCTCGCTAACAGTGTTTAGCCTGTGTAGGTGGAGGTTTTCATTGGGACCACGATCAGCTCTGCCCCACCAGTGGCTTCCCAAATAACCACTCAGAGACTTATTACTAATTATAAAAGCTCAGCTGACCGCTCAGGCTTATTACTAACTAGCTCTTATAACTTCAATTAACCCATTTCTATTCACGTGCTGCCCCGAGCCTTGTGGCTTTTACCTCTCCTGCATGTCCTGCTTCCTCTCCATCTGGCTGTCAACTCCTCTGACTCTGTCCTCCTTCCCAGCATTCTCTCTAGCCCGAAAATCCAATCAGCTTTTTGTTAACACTGAGAGCAATGGATGTTTCACAGCATGCCTAGCTAATGAGTAAAACTCAGGGTCCCCTCTGCAGACAGAGGGTGATGAAATCAGCTAGGTGCTCGGTAACAAGCTGTCTCTAACATAGACTGCCACAGGCTTAGATGTGAGATTACTGAATTCCTGAAGCTTTGTTAGAAAGATCATGTAGGAAAGGCAGACTAGGGGAGAATTCTTCTTGGAAGCCTTCTCATCTTTGTGCTTCTGTAGCATAGCCTTCCGCAGAAAGCATGCCAATGTGCTCTAGAGAGAGAGATGCTTATTTATTTGGATTCACGGCTTTCCTCAATCCCCACCAGCTTCCTAAATGTTTCCTTTCTGGAAGACAAATGATAACTAAGTCTTCTGGAATTTCCAAATATAAATGAAGTTTTTATTTTATTTTATGTCTTTATTTATTTTAAATGGATAAATGTTTTGCCTTGCATGGATGTATGTCTATCCATCATGTGTGTGCCTGTTCCCTGTGGAGGTCAGAACAGGTTATTAGAACAGGAGTTACAGACAGCTGTGAGCCACTGTGTGGATGCTAGGAATCAAACTGAGGTCCTCTGCAAGAGCAGTCAGTGCTCTAAGCCACGGAGTCATCTCTCCAGCCCCACAAATGAAGTTGTTTTTTAAAATCTAGCTTAAGATATTTTACCATAGTATTTGAAAAGAAAAGATTGCAATTTCTTGCAAATAAACCTGTTTTAATTAGGGTTAAGATTACTGTGATGAAAAAAACATAGCCAAAGGAACTTAGGGGAGAAAGGGTTTATTTGGCTCATTCTTCTACACCATAGTACATCACTGAAGGAAGTCAGGACAGGGACCCAAACAGAAAAGGAACCTAGAGGCCGGAGCTGATGCAGAGGTCATGGAGGGGTGCTGCTTACTGGCTTACTCCACATGGCTTGCTCAGTCTGCTTTCTTATAGAACCTAGGACCATGAGCCCAGGGGTGGCCTCATCCAACAATGGGCTGAGCCCTCCTCCATCAATCACTAAGAAAATACCCCACAGGCTTAACTACAGCCTGACTTTATGGAGGCATTCTCTCAGTTGAGGCTTCCACCTCTATGGTAATTCTAGCTTGTGTCAAGTTGACATGAAACTAGCCAGGACAGGGCCTTTTATGACTTAAGAGAAAAATAACGGGAAAAAATTTAAAGCTGTCCCGCCCATCTTAGTTCTATCTTTGTATCTGCTCATGTGTCTACCATTCTTCATAGGCTCTCTGTGGAGTCCGTGAGCATAAGTGTGACAGACTAGCACTTCTCGAACACACATCAGGCCCCATTCTTTCCTTCTTTTCTGGCCTCTGTCTATTCACCCATCCACCCAGGACTGACCGGGAGCAGGTAGGGCCATGCAAATTCAAAAGGTTCTTAAGTACTTTCTTCTTAGATGACAGAAGACTTCTTCCTAGAGTTCCTTGAGTCCTCCACTCCTCAGGCGGCCTCACTTCCAAACTTAGGGTACCCAGAATTCCCCCCAAAGTCCAGCAACTCGGGGGTGATGCCTGGTTCAGTGGGTCCCTTCTCCCAGCCCTAGCACTGCGACTGGCGTCAGTTCTGATTGAAAATGACTTGGTAAGCATCCTTCATCTATTGCACACAACTACACAGCAAGCCCTCTTTGTGTGTCAGACACTGGGCCAGGTGCCGGAGACACAGGGGTGAGCAAGGAAGGAACCCATTGTCTAGAGCTGGGCCCTCCCTCTTGCCACCATTCACGGTTGATCGCTCATTGACAGGTGCATTGTAAACTCTTCAGCAGTACCTTGGTTCTGTGCCCACTAGGTGCCTACAGTGTACACCCCAGTAGACAACCAAAATGGGCTTCCAGTTGCCAATTATCTCCTTTGGCCAGGTATAAATCACTGCCCCATAGTTAAGAGGATAGAGATGATCAAACAATCTGCAAATAAAAACAATTATTTCGCATAAAGATGCTATAATGAAACAAACAGGCACCATGACTGAGAAACAGGGCTTCACAGATAAAGTAACACGGAAGCAGAAACCTGAGGGATGGGAAAGAGCCAGTTACTCGGGGAGTGAAATGTTCCCAGGGCAAGAAAGGACTTCAGCTGTGTGGTGATCAGAATGATAGATCGTGTCTGGGATATAAGAACACAGAGAAAAATGGTACAGAGGGCCAGTTGGTAGAAGACTTGTCTAGAGTGCACAAGGCCCTGGGTTCACTCTCCCAGGACCACATAAGCTGCATGTGGTGGCATATATGTCTGACTAGTAGCATTGGGAAGGTAGAGGCAGGTAGATCAGGAGTTCAGGGACATCCTTGGCTACATAGAGAGTTTGAGGCCAGCTTCAGCGACATAAGACCCTGTCTCAAAGAGAGAGAGAGAGAGAGAGAGAGAGAACCATGAGGCTGACCAGATATGTAGGGCTACATTATAGTCCTTGGTATTATCCTAAGAGCAATTTAGATGACTGAGAAATAGAAAAATAATGTACACAGAATGTTTCTGTACGCTCATATACATGTATGCATGTGTGCACATATATGCAGAAGCCAGATGGCAACCTTGAATGTTGTTCTTCAGGTGCCACACATCTTGTTTTTGAGCTAGGATCACTTGCCAAGTAGGCAAGGCTGGCTGGACAGTGGACTCCAGGGATCCTCCTCCAACATGCACTGCCATGCCTGACTCTTATGTGGGTTCTGGGGAGAAACACCGGCTCTAACACCTGTACAACAAGCTCTTTATTGTATGAGTGCAGCCTCAGATAATGTCTGCAGAAGGTTATCTGAAACTGAGTGACAAGGAGTGGGTCAATGACACTCAAGATCTAGGCAAGAGATGGGATAGAGTTGGGATCTACCCTGTTTGCTTTGCATGACTTATGTATCTTGGTCATACCCAAAAGAAGCTCCAAGACCACCTTTACTTTTGTAATACCAACTGAGCACCCATTATATACACAGTATGTAAGACCCTAGCACTAACCCTAGAATCCAGAAGAGAGAAGTACACAAAAGGTATCAGACTAGAGGGGCCAGGATTCTAACAGTATGGGGTGTTGAAGGGAGGAGGCACTAATGCAGCCTGAGTCAGAAGGAAGAATCAGAGACTGACTCTGATCTCCAGAAACTATCTCACCTAGTGAATGGACACGCCAGGCTCAGCCTCACAAAGCCTCGGAGGATGGGATCAGAAGCCAAGCACCAGGACAGGGACAGGAGATCAGAGTCTGGAGAGGTTGGCAAGAGCCAGAGCAGGACAGTGAGGGCCACATTGAACAGGGGCTCCAGGAATAGCTCTCAAACAGGTGGTAGTGGGGGCAGAGAGGAGCAGGGGTTCCAGGAGCTCCCTACCATCTCTAAATGCACAGCCTCTCTCCGAGTTCCCCTTTTGTATTCCCTACGGGGGTCCCACTCCTCTCCTGGCATATCAAGCAACATTTCCTTCTACAAACCTCCCACATTCTTCCATGTCTGTGCCCTCTCTCCTGCTGCTCTCTAAATCCTAAATAAGGGAACACACGATTATACACGTACGTAAAGCAATCTTTACGTAGTGTCCATTTTCCATACCATAACAAAAATGCCCAAGGCCGGGTACTTGTGCAAAGAGGTTTATTTAACTCATAATGTTGGAGGCCTAATATCTAAGCAGCGTGGTGAGGGCCCCCTCTCCCTTGACTACACATCATGGTTGGAAAACTTACAAAAAGGGAGATCACATGGCAAGACATAAAGCCACAGAGGAACCCTAAATAGGCCACTGTATTTACTTTCTTGTAGCTATGACAAGATACCTGATGAGTGCAGCTTAAAGAAGGAAGGGTGTGTTTTAGCTCACAGTTTGAGGCTGCAGGCCGACACGGCAGGAAAATCATGGCAGCAGGAACTTAAGGCAGCTGTTCACAGTAGGAAGGGAAGCAGAGAGCAATGTAAGGCCTGTGCCCAGCTACCTTTCTTTTTCTTTTAGTCCAGGATCCCAGCTCATGGAGTGGTGCTACCCACATTTAGAGTGGGTCGTCCCACCTCAATTAATGTAATCTAGTTAATCCCTCACAGAGAGGGCATGCTGGGGGCATGCTTGGGGGCTTGCTGGGAGTGTGCTCTGGTGATTTTTAGACCTTGTCAAGTTAACAGTATCAACCATCACGGTCCTGTTTGTTCATTTTGTTTTGTTTTGAGATGGGGCCTCGTGTAACTCAGGCTGACTTTAAGCTTGCTATAGCAGAAGATGTCCTTGAACGTCTGACCTTGCATCGTCTACCTTTCACGTGGACTACAGCTGTGTATCATTATCCTTGGTTTATGTGGTGTTGGGGATTAAACCTAAGTCTACCTATGGAGCTACACCACCAATCACAGTTACTCTTGTGTAAAAACCCTCTCTTGAGAGCAAACCAGGGTCTTGAAGAACTACTTCAGTTCCCTTTAGGTTTTTAATAGCCCAGGCTGGCCTTGAACCTGTCATGTAACTGGGGATAACCTTCAACTCCTGACCCCCTAGCTTCCACCTTCTAGGGTCTGTACCATCATGGCCACTCTTCAATTCCTTCTGAAGGCAAAGCCCACAATGACCAAATTGCTCCTTAGCCCCTCAAAACCTTCCAACATTCCTACCCTCATGGGAAGTCAAGCTTCTAATACAAACTTCTAGTCTTGTAAAGACATACCCAAGCCAAATCTAAACCATGCAAGTATCAGCAGAAATACTTAACAATAGGTTTCTATAGCAAGCTAGATACCACTTAAAATGATGTAGAATCATAGGTTACACGATGTGTTGTTAAATTTAAGGCAGCAAGTACACAGTATAACCTAAGCGTGTGTAGGTTTGGTGTGTCTGTATGGACATAGCACAAAGAAGCAGCCACGCTTATCTCCATGGACAGAATTGTAAGGGGTTTTAGCCCTTAGTTTTTGACTTATGTCATTTAAATTACCTAATACACAGTTGGTGCATTTATGATCAGAAACAAACCCCCCACCAAAGCCGCTCTAGGGATCTGCTTGGCAGAGTACAGAGAAGCACTTGACCTCTGGCTGGTTACCGTGACTGCACGCTGTTGACACAGCAGGATTTCTGCCCAGGAGGGCTGCAAGCGAGACTAATTCATTAAGTGCTTCCAGTCCTGAAGATGACAGGAGCCAGGAAAACATAAAGTCTTGTTACTCTGACAGCCGGTAGCCTTGATGTCTGTGTGTTTATTTATTAACTGGACTTCATGGGTCCATTCTCCCACAAGCTCTGGGCTTTGCAGCCAACCTTGACACAGATCTTATTCTCACAGAGGATTAAAACTCCAAGAACACTACCCTAGGAAGTGACATGAACTTGAATGACAGTGTTGACCAGGATTATAAGGTAGTAAGGGAAGAGAATGTTGAGGCGGATTGGGTTACTTTCTCTCTCTGTCTATCTCTCTGTGTCTCTGTCTTTCTCTGTGTGTGTGTGTGTGTATGTGTGCATTAGGCATGAAGTACAAAATGTTTTATTTATACTCCCCCTTTTAAATCATAACAATTCTGTGGGGAATTCTTCCCATTTTAGAGTTGTTGAAACTGGGATTTGGAGAGAACGAATAATTAGCAAAAAGCAGAAGTTAGATTTCGTATGGCTATTTCTGAATTTGGCCCACCCCTCTGCTTTCCTATTTAATAGGCTGCTGTTACGAGCAGGGAATTTTAAAGCTTGGGAAACATTCAATTGATTTTGGCTTAGAAGGTTCCCAGCAGGAAGTAGATGCCAGATGCTCTTTGTTCCATGGATGGATGAATGAATGAACAAAAGAAAGAAAACTCTAAAAGGTCATATAATCAGATCAAGGCAGGGAGAAATAATCGCGTTAGAAACCCATCTCATAAATAGATGCTACGGACAAATGCAGGAAAGGCTCTGCAGTTCTGCCTTCCAATCCAGATTTACAAGTGCATGCCTGCAATAGAGGAAGCATCAGGAGGGTCACTCTGCTGAGGTTCAGAGGATGGGATCCTGCTGGGTATGTGGGTCAGTCAGTCGTACTGCAGTCTAAGGGAATAGGGGTCCTGGCCTGGTTGAGTTTCCAGGCACCAAGCTAGACGTCCGCTGCTCCTGCTTCCTAATCGATCGCTCAGGCCATGCTGGGCCCTAGCTCTATGCCTGAATCACTTATGGGTCCTAGCTCTATGCCTGAATCACTTATGGTCTGAGGACACAGAGAAAAGGCATCCCAAACACAGACACTTCCCGGACCACTTGCGAGAGAAATGCTTTCTCTTCCTTTTCCTGTGATGTATCAAACTGACAGGCTTCCCTTGGCTCGGATGAAAAACTGTTTTTCTCCGTGTGTGTGCTGTCAGCTCTAGGAATGCTCAACACTGGTTATTGGGTCAGCAAGTAGAAACCGAGGGAAGCTTTGTTCACCTCCCTCTTTCTTTAGTCATCTTCCAGGCTGGAAACAGAGAGGCTCATGTGCACCTCTTCCCCACACAGAACAGGAGTGAAGCCATTGTAACCAGACTGCTGCGTGGGACACAACAGAAATACTCTATATCTTCCAGGAGTTCAGAGTGTAGGGAAAGAAAACACGAGCTTCCATCTACCCTTTGTAGCTCTTAGCTAGGACCACCAGAACAAAACACTTTAGCAAAGAGAAACAGGAGCTTATTTACACATAGGCCTGATATGTACACGGGAGAAGCCAAAGGCAACAAAGACTAAATCTCAAAGAAACGGTTTAGGATTCAGGTTCTGGTACCATCTTCAGCTAAAGACAAAGAAAGGAGCAAGTAGGGAGAGTAACTTTTAGAGAAAGGACTGGCATAAGGTGTACGTGCATACATGTGTGCATGTGTGTTTATGTGTTGTGTACATGTGTGTATACATGCATGGACACGCTTGCAGAAAACTATTCTGGCATCCTGCTCTTTCTGATTTGTTGCTTTGAGACAGGGTTTCTCACTGAATCAGAAGATAGGCTGGCAGGCAGGAAGCCCCAGCCATCCTACTGTGTCCAACCCCCAACAACACTGTGGTTATCAGTGTGTATGTGCCCAACTTTTCACATGGTGCAAGAATTTGAACCCAGGTCCGCATGCTTAAACAACTAGTACTCTTGCTACCAAGCTATCTCCCCAGCTCATAACTCGTACTAAGAGAATTTAAATTGAAGCTTTCTTAGTTGATAAAACTTTCTTTTTGGCAATATTGGGGACCAAACCCAAGGTTTTGTTCATGCTACACATGTGCCCTCCACTGAGCTATATTCTCAGTCCTCCCACTGATAAGACTTAACTGAGATTAATTCAGGCTTGTCTTCCCAGCACAGAAGGAAGACACGCCTACAAGTGGACATTTTCCTACAAAAAAAATGTACATTTCCCCCAGAAGAGTCATTTATACTGTGTTTTCACAGTTTCTCATGTGTCTGTTGTATCTCAAAATAACCAGTACAAAACATCCCTTGTGCAAAAGAGGCACATTTTATGGTGTATGTTCTGATCTACCACGGTGTCCCAGAAGAGAAAATAGAACATAAACTGACTTCACAGTTCTACAGCAATGCCATTGACATAATTGTGAGCAATGAGGCTTGGGAGCACTATCCTGGCTGGGTTCATTTTCTAGAAAACTGGGGGAGGGGGCAGACAACTCTGCTTCTATATTTCTTTTGCTCTAATAACGTGAAATTCTTTGATCATAGTTCTAATGCGGTTCATTCACAAAGACCCAAAGGAGCCACTTTCTAGCAAAGGGTATAGAATCCCTTAGAGAACCGTATGTAGCAAGAGAGGAGGTGTGTGGTCTCTGGAGTTAGGCTGTAGTAAGTCCTACTACAGATGGGACGAAAGCCACCCCAGCCCTACAAAAAATAAACAGACAGATGACAGCAGGAAAACTGGAAGCTTTGGACTTGAACTTCAAGATGATTGTCTTCCCTTGGTCCAGGAGAGACACTGACCCAGCTGTGTAGAATTTAAATTCCTCTCCTCTTCCTCTGCCACTTTTTCCCTAGCCCCATCTTGCCAGGATCATCCAATTTGGATGGGGGAACTACTTTTAAAAATTATTTCTAAGGCATGACACACACACACTCACCCCAGACTCACGAGAAATTTGATTCACATAACTGGTTGGTACCCCTTAAGTCTCTGGCCAGTTCTGCCCCTGCTTCCCATCTCACCATAGGAGTGCTGATGGTACAGACGCAACGCCACTGTTCAGGGTTTTTATGCATATTCCAGGGTTTGAACTCACATCCTGAAGGTCACAGCCGGTGTTGTTTTACCCACTGACCCACTTTATGGTCCTCAAGAGAGAATCTGCATAACAGAGCATGACTCCTGGGCACAGGCAGAGTGCTGCTACGCAAGCAAGCGTGCTAGGTGTGGAGTCTCAGGAGAGGTGCTCAGCAAGCAGAGGCGCTGGCATGCCAAGTCAGTGTGCAAGTCTGTAGGGAGGCCTGGGGCAGGCAGCTAATGACAGTGGCCAAGGAACTGAGCTGGGGGTCGGGGAGTTTTGCTAATTTTCCATATTCTAAATGGTTCAAGGCTATGGCTTTTTCAATCACACCCTTAAAGGTGGCCTTTAAGGAGAGTAAGACAGGTGGATCTCTGAGTTAGAGCAAGTCCCAGGACAGCTTAAGCTACACAGAAAAATCCTGTCTTGAAAATTCAAAAACGGAAACAAAACAACAAACAAAAACCGCTTCTTGTTCTCCCACGTCATGGATTTGTTCTTTGAAATGATAGACAAAGGCAGGTACCTTAACAACCAGAATGTATGTCAGAAGGAAAGGTTCAGAAGAAATAGAAGTACCCAAAACCAGGGCTGTTTCCCCGCTAATACTGCTTCCCAGAGAATGGCCTCAAATGGGTAGAATGGATGGTTCTCAGGCCTCAGGAGCTGATCTGGTTCTTACACGGCCATGGTCGGTGAACCACTTAAGCCCTCACAGACAATTTGAGTTCCAATAACCACGAGCAGCAGACCCTCACATAAGACCAGCTTCCCTTTGGTTTCAAAGTCTGGATAGGAAGCCCCTCCTGCCATCCCTTCGCCAGGGTCGCCACTCAAAAGCTCTGTCTAGGACCAGAATCGTATCACCACAGACGGCAGAGACACTGAACTCTTCCCTCCTCCATGCACGGATGCCAGGGAAGCAGTCCCAGGAGATGTTCTGGAGGAAGGCTGAGCAGGCTGGAGTCCAGTTCTGCCCACCGCACCTGGGTTCCCTGGGCCAAGCGTGCACTCTCTTGAAAAGCGGCCTCACGCCAATAATTCTGAAAGCACTCTGCAGGCCCTGGTGCCTCGACGAGGGATTTGGGACTCGGCCTTTCCCGGCCCCCAGCCCACCCTGCGAGCTCTCAGCACCAGGGAGCTTTTAGTCTCCTGCATGGCTGCCTGCTGGTGTGTGCTACACATTTGTATCTGCCACTCCACATTGCCTGCGCGTCACAGCTCCTGGTGACAGGAAGCCTTCTCCTTTCTTCCCAGAATGCTTCCCCAAGCACAGCACAGCACAGCCCTGGACAAAGGCTTCTGCATTTTTTTTCTTT
>LOJH01048317.1:1894-13050 GCA_001685095.1 Ellobius talpinus
GCACATCACGGCACGGCACCTTTCACACTGTGGATATTTGATGAATACTTCTTAAAGGAGAAATATTCAACTAGATTGCTCAGAACCAGCCTGGTTCCTCGAATCTTTCACATAGTGGATGCTTGCGAGTACTTCTTAAAAAAGAAATATTCGACAGAGATTGTTCAGAATCAGCCTGGCTCCCTAAATCTAGGAGATCACTATTATAGTCTACATCACATATTTTCTTTTTATAGGTTATTATAGGTACATATTTTTGTCTTCTTTCGGAAGAAGCCCTCATTTCTCATGTGTAGAGATGGGATCTTGGCGAAATAATTTGGGTTTCTAGGTCTTCAGAGCAAAGACCCCAGGAGAATTCTCTTGCTCTGCCTTATGAGAGACAGACACGTCTGCCTCTATAAACCAGAGCAAAGTCCTCACAGGAGCCATACTGGTCACCTTCTTGATTTTGGGTTTTCAGCCCCCAAAACTAGAATAAAATAACTGTGTGCCATTTAAGCCACTTCATTCGTGGCATTTCGTTATTGTGACCCGAGGTTACTGATATATAAAGGGACAGTCTTATATTGCATCGCGATACTTTGGTGTATGGTGGAGCCAATATACAGTGGAAGAGCCAAGGAATATATTATTGCCTAGTGATGTCATAGCTGTCTTGATTCTTTGTGTGTGTCCTCTGATATTTGCGCGATGATGATGTCGCATACGGAAATATTTCGTGTTAAGAAGTGAATGGCTGTAAATGAGAAACAAACAGTCTTTGGGAAATTTATGGAGTGTTTAGGTGAAGGAAAAGCACCAGATGGGGGAGGGGACCTGGCGGGAGAAGGGCTTGTGGAAACCCTCATTGCACACCTAGAGCCATCAAGCCCGCTTGCCTTGAGAGCTGGCCGAGCATGCCGTGCAGACAACTTTGATATCTGACGCTGGCAGGCAATTAAAATCTATTCCAGTCTCAGCTAATCAGTAAGGGGATCGCAGCACAATCTTCTCACTCATGTACGTATTGCCGAGTCCTCCTGATTGGAGCACGAAGCCTCTCCAGTGCTCTGTTTTCCTTTGCCACCGTGCGTCCTTCTTGTCCCAACCTTGGCGACAGCATGACCCCTTCCCAGGTGGACGTCTGTGGGCTGCTAACCTGTGTGTGAGCACAGCCTCTTCCCCCGAAAACGGGAGTGCGTGTAGGCAATCCTGGTTATAAGGGAGGATAATGATTCTGGAAGGTCTGAAAAGGGCTGCTGGGGAAGATTGGGGAGGGAACTTGGTTGCTAGGCTTTCTGAAGAGTTGAAGGTTCCATTATGCCCTAGGCCAGTGGTTCTCAACCTGTGGGTCTACACCCCTTTGGCAAGCCTTTGTGTCCAAAAATATTTGCGTTATGATTCACAGCACTAGCAAACTTGCAGTTATAAAGTAGAGACAAAAATAATTTATGTTTGCGGGTGTTACCACAATGTAAGGAACTGTATTAGAGCAGCATTAGGAAGGTTGAGAACCACTGGACTAGACTGACTCGGAAGGACAGAACAATATGAGAGCCACGAAATGAGCTACATGATAAGCTGCGGTGGCAAGCCCGAGAATGTCACACTGGGCTTTTGTTACTGTCATCGTAAACAGTCTCGCCACATAACCTTCAATATTCTCAAACTTGGCTTATAGCTCAGGTTGGCCTCGAACTCAGGACCCTCCTGCTGTACCTCCCAAATTATGGATTATGGGTTTATTACCATGTCTGCCCTTCCGTCCAGGATTTTTAACATTCCTGTAGTGACAGGAGATTCCCAAGCCCTTGCAGGGGACTGTTCTTCATTGACTGGCTCTGTCTCATCCGAGTTCTCCGTTTCATAGATGAGGGGATTGAAGCGCCTGTAGCCCAAATTGCACGCTCAAGGCTATGGACAGCAAAGGGAGGACCTGGCAGAGAGTCCACATTTGTTCTTGCCCGAGCGTTGGGGAGATTTGATGCAGCCTCCTCCCTACCTTCCATGCTACCCCCGGTGAGGCCCAGACCGTAAAAGTTGCCAGTTCCTGCGGAGTTGCTATTTTATGGGAACGTCTATTTCTGAAAGCAGCAATTTTTGACTCAGGCACACACTTTGCATTTCCCTGATTGCCAAGCGCATTTATATAGAAGGCACACCGATAATTTTGAGTGCAAGGGTGTTGTGAGAGAAGGCTGCACGGTGAAGTGAAAAGGAAATTGTAACACCGGCTCTCAGAGATCTGTGGTTTAGTTTATAGTGTAGGGGCTAAGATCCCCGAATCTGTTTCTAATGGTGAATTTCCAGGTATGGCCAGTAGGGTGCGCTCGAGTCACTCAGGGGCTCAGAATAACAGTTCTAACTTAGGCTCTATACAGCCCTTGCCGTAGGAAGAATCAGAGAGGGGAACCCTGTATCAGCATCAAGTAGAAGACACCTGGAAGTGACTCATATCACTTCTGTTGACATTTTATTGGATCAAACAAGTCATTTGGGCGAGCCCTATTTCAATAGGGGTGAAAAGCTATGTCCTCAGCCTCGGAGAAGAGACAGTGCCCAGACAGACTAAAACTGGATTCTTGTGATGCTGATTGTCCATCTCTTGATTAGGTTAACCGAAGTGGGAAGATGCCATAAGAGTGGCTGGCACCATTCTCTGGGCTTGGCTCCCGAGTATCAGCATTCACCTCCTTCGACTTTCTGGCTGTGGATACAATGTAGCCTTAAGCTCCTGCCGACGTGACTTCGCTCCCATGAGGCACCGATCTGGAACCTAGCACCAACCAAACCAACCCTTCGTTTCCTCAGTTCCTCCTGCCCGTGTACTTCACCACAGTCTGGAAACAAAAAAGTAATACAATCCCCATTTAGCAGTGGGTGACGAGTGGTCAGTCATGCCGTTTGTAGACATGACAGACACCCATGGAATGCTCGCAAGCTCGCCCCACAAGATGACTCCTTACAGTTGAGAAGACAGAGCTTGCATCAGAACCACCCAGAGAAAACACCATCATTTTAAAATAGTGCCTCTCCAATTACTATCTGCTCATCAGACCGTGCCAACCAAGGGCAGCTGTGTGGTTTCTTGAGCAGCAAATCCTCTTTTTGTTTCTGTCCAGGCTTGGCACAAACAAGCTTTTTGACTAGTTTCACGTCCAAAGAACATCTATGTGCAAGAATTCTACTCATAATCCACAGCTTTATCAAGTGCTAACATTAAAACCCAGTTTGCTTATTTTTTTCTTGAAGTGCCTACCATCTTGTGTATTTTTTTCTGTCTTTATAGTTTGGGTTAAGAGCTCTTTCTATTGATAGCAAAGCTTGTATCTGACAGTTTGATTAGTAAGTGCTTCTCCAATTACGCTTCTTTAGAATTGGAAGCAAAAGTACTTTTATAGAATTTCTGGCCCTTCCTGGTTTGTCAGAAAGGTTCCCTCCCCCATTCTGTTTCCTTTCCTTTGTTCTTCCCCTCTTCCAAGTGTCTTCTCTCTCTCCCATCTTGTCTTCTCATCCTGTTTCTTCCGTTTTCTATCCTATCTTTCCTTTTCAGTCCTCCTCCTTCCTCACACTCTTTCGTTCTTCCGTCTCCCCTTGCCCTCCTCCTCTTCCCCCATCTCCCTTCTTTATCTTTCTAATTACCATTTCACATTTCCCCAGCTCTGTACCCACCTAGTACCTGACCAGCTCAACTGTCTTAGTCCCAAGGTCAAAGTCAAATAGTGTAATTCTTGGTCCCTCTGTGAAAACTGATGTCTCCAGTATAGTCTTCTATGGTAGCCAGCACTTCCTCTTCAGAGCTCCCAGGAAAATTATTTGTGGCCTCATTTGGGTTATATCTTCCTCTGATAAAACTGTTGTCTCTGTGAGAGCATGTGGCAGGAGTCTCCTGTTTCATCAGTGTGGCTGCAGGTCCCCAGCTATGACAGGTGTCTAACTGATATCTAAATAGAGATATTTAGATCTCTCTAGTCAGCTCCACTTGACAATTTTTAATTATTTTATCTTATGTATGTGGGTATTTTGGCGGCATGTATGTATGTGTACCGCATGTGTGCGGTGCCTGTGGAGGTCAGAAAAGTGTTGGGTCCTCTGGAACTGGAGTTACAGATGGTTGTCAGCCACCGTGTGGTTGCTGGAATTGAACTTGGGTCCTCTGGAGGAGCAGCCAATGCTCTTAACCACCGAGCTCCCTCTTCAGTCCAGTCAGCAATATGTTTATCTTCCCTTTTCTTACGCTGAAGAGACTTGGTAGTCCTTTGTGGGATGGAGAGACACAGGTTAACTTAGGTGGGAATCAACAGAAAAATTGAAGAGAAGGAGAAAACGCATCTGCCCATCCTACAGGGCCTGAGGAGGCGGACGGCTTTGTGGACAGTGCTCAAGGCCTTGTGAGGCCAATTTAAACTTGGTGTTTCAAAACTCTGAATTTTGTAATTGATCTTGGTGGAGTGGCGCATGAGGTGCGAAGAGGGAGAAAACCCCATTTTTCTACTGGCTACATACGGCCCCTTTCTGCTTGCCAACAGCTCTGATATGATAGGCTGAAAGTACCATTTTCTTGGTAAAACAAATACAGACCTCTTTTCTCTAACCACCTTCGGATGCTTATGAGCAGGGCTGGCGTATGTAACCGATCAAGACCAGCATGTGGTTTATTATGACATTTTGCTGATTAAAATAGTCTAGACATAAACTTGAGATTTCAGAAATGTCGAAGTTAAGTAAGAACTACATTTTCACATACAGTAGATGTGTGCTTAGCCCTGGGCCACCTGTGCCCCTACAGGAATTACGGGGCAGGAAGTACTTTTGATTCAAGACGTGTGTCTGCGAATTAAGGTTGTAAATTAACATTAGCTTGTCTCTTAGATTACTCCAGCCATAAAGAACTCAGTATGTTTCAAAAGGCTTGTGATTTTTCAATACATTTCTGTGGCTTGATTTAATAAAGAACGAAGCCGGGAATGCCTTTGGCTCGAAGCTCCGCAAAGGCACAGTTGTACAAAATCCCAGAGAATAAAATAGTAGCTGCTATTTAGGCTGCGGCGAAACACACCTGTGGGCAAACGGAACAAGGGAAAAGCTGGGGCCGCCCCTTGGCTCCGTTCGGGCCTCTCGGTGGACACCAGGGGGAGGGTGTGTGGCTTTGGTGCCAAGAGGCCTGGGCCCTTCCCGGCTTCAGAACCTGGAGTACAGCTGGTCCTCCGTCTGGCATTGTTTTCCTGATGTGTTACTCATGAATAATGAGGCCTAATTAATGCAAGGGGTGGCTGTGAGGATTAAGTGGCTAATGTTTGGGACCAAGCACTTTGAAGTCCAGTCCATTATGAGGCAATCTCGAGACTCCTGTAGGTCTCAGTTTTGACTAGCTCTTCTGTCTGTCTGACCCTCTGAGGGGCAGAAGACGTGGGTGAAGGCAGGGAGTGAGCAGGGAACTGAGGAGGGAGGAGGATCAGGGGAACTCAGAGAAGCAGATAGATGAAAAGGGGGGAAGGAAGGAAAAGGGGAAGGAGAAGTGGGGGGAAGGAATAGGGAGGGAAGAGGAGACTGAGGAAGGGCAGGGAACAAGGTAGAAGCTGACAGGGAAGAGAAAACAGAAGGAGAGGGAGTGGTCAGAGAACTGAGTTCGAAGGGCTTACTTCCAGGTGGTCTTCACGTTGCCTGGGACTGGGACAGGACCAAGGTGGACAGAATGTGGTTTTTGTTTGTTTGTTTTTTTGCCTTTCTTCTGCAACCAGGCTATTAAGTTGGGAGAGACTATGGAGCCCATGGTGATCTAAAGTCTTTTATTCATATTCTCTCTCTCTCTCTCTCTCTCTCTCTCACACACACACACACACACACANGCCACCACCATGTCTGTCTGTGTGTGTGTGAACTGTATTTACCATCTCTTTTTTTCTGAACCATTTTAAGACTAGAACACTGGTAGGGTGGTCAGAATAAGTTGGTTTATTTTCTAGTTTGGTGGCTTTACTGTGGGACTTCACCTCATTGGTTTCCTCATTGGAACAATCAAGAGGCCTAGACAAGCCCTGGCATGTCTCTGCTACCTTCTGCTGCATTTGAAAGCACCATGAAACTGTGGGTTAGGACAGAAAGCCTTTATTTCTCCCATGGTTCTGTGGGTTGACATTTAGACCTGGACTCTCTTAGGTGGCTTCTCTGATATAGCCTGGGCTCCGGTGTCAGTGGTCAGCGGGTGGGGTAGGTGGGGTCAGTCCTGTTTGATGATAGACCGGCTTGAGCTGGTATTTAAGCCTGTTCATTCTGCAGCCAGGTAGCCCCTGCCAATACAGGGAACGGTCAAAGTTCCAAGGGAGTGAGGGTTATAAAGGATCTGGGCCTAGCTCTCAGGAGGAGATCACCACATCCTACACCAGCTCCAAATGCAGCAATAGGAAAACAGGCCGCAGCTCAGTTGCCAGAGATTGAGGCCAGTGTTTTCTTCAAATGGTCACACCAAGGGACGGTTCAAACCCAACAGACAGTCAACAGAAATGACAACCAATGGGAGGACATCTTCTGTTTTCTTTGGGTTCAGCTCCGGGAGTCTGAGGTTAAAAATCCTAGCTACGGTTTTGAATTCATTATATGACTTTAAATAAGATTCTCCACCTTTTTGTTGGTTCGTCCTTGGGTGGGGCTTCTTGGGCTCAATAAGACTAGGAAAATAATCAGTTGTTAGCATAAGTTTTATGGAGGGCTTTGCCTGTTTTGCAAGGCCCGATGAAAAGGGGACATTTGATAAAACACAATAATGAATGCACATATTAATAGCACTTAGGTCTCTTGAACTACTTTTGTAAGATAGAATTTTACTCGTAAAAGAAACTTAGAAAAGAGACATAAAGAGATGAAAAGGCAGGTTTCAGTCCATCCCAAAGGCAACAGTGGGTGACAGTCAATGTTTTAGTATGGTTCTGATGAGAGTATTTTCTTTATTATCTCTGTGTATATATGTGTGTGTCTGTGTATATGTACTGGTGCCTACAGAGGCCAGAAAAGGGTGTCATGGTCCTGGAGTTGGAGCTGCAGGTGCTTGTGCTGGGAACTGAACTCAGGCTCGTTGGAAGGACAAGTGTTCTTAACCACTGTGTCGCCAGGTCAGCGACGAGAATCTTCTTAATGTGTGTGTGCGTGGGTCTACTCCAAATGTGATGTCACTTAACACCAATTTTATTTTTATTTTATTTACTATTTATGTATTTTTGGTTTTTCAAGACAGAGTATCTCTGTGTAGCTTTGGAGCCTGTTCTGGAACTCGTTTTGTAGACCAGGCTGGCCTTGAACTCACAGAGATCCTCCTGTCTCTGCCTCCCGAGTACTGGGGTTAAAGGCGTGTACCACCACCACCTGGCTAACACCAATTTTATAATGTGTTCTTTTATTTCAGTAAATACATTCTTCTTACCTATTTTTTGCCAACTGTACAGTATTCTATTACACATATATGCCAAGCTTATCAAACTTAACCTTCATTAATGGACTTTTAAATATTTTTATGTTTCTAAACGTTTTTTACAAAATTATTTTAGTACTTTTTTTTTTTAGAACACATTTTCAAATATTTCCTTAGGATGTATTCTTTTTTTTTTTGCTGCTGGGCCAAAGGGTAGGTGTTTTTGCATTTTTTATTGTGTGTGTGTGTGTGTGTGTGTGTGTGTGTGTACATGCATGCCACACTGAACACATGGAGGCCAGGAGACAATTAGTGGGAATCTGTTTCCTCCTTCTAACACGATTCCTGGGGATCCAACTGAAGCTGTGAGATTGAGTGACACATGCCTTTGCCCACCGAACCATCTCACTAGCTCTATTTCGACAGCTCTCGATTCATCCCACTAAACCTCAATAAAAGTCCCACCCTTTGCTTGCATCTTACTTCCTGATGATAATGTTTTCTTTCTTTGGTCCATCAAGTTCAATGCCCACTGAAAAACAGTCCTTAATCCCTTTGTGATGACTTCGCATCCGATGGAAACGTTTCAGACTCTCACACCGGAGCTGGAAAGACTTGGGGAGGTTGTTAATTCTAATCCCGTAGGTAAAAATAGATGCTAGCACCTTCTCGCTGTGCTCAGTTCAAAAGTACTGGTATTAAAAAAAAATGCAGCAGACGTGGCATTAAATCTGACAAATCAATCCCACTTAAAGCTATTAAGCAGAACTGGGGTTCTGCTCTTTCCAGGACCAGAGAGCAGGGGAGAGCAGACTTCCAAATGCCCCCGATTTCCCAAAAGGAACAGGATTGCTCTTGCAGTAAGTAGCTCAGCTCAAGGTCTTAACGCACCATGCAAAATAAGTAGCGGAGTCTTTGCTTAGTGCTGGAGTTTTGAAATGAACCACAATAAGTGTGGAGCCAGCTTCTATGAGCAGGAGAAATGGTGAAAGATCCATTAGAGGCATCTGGAAGAAGTATAGCAAATATGTTAATTCTACTAGCATTTTTGTGACGGTCTTCACCAGTTTTCTAAGTTCAAGCAAAGAGCGTTTCCCTCTGTGCTTAGAGTTCTCAACCTCATCCTCTCTAGGTGGCGGGCTCAAGGAGCAGAGTTCTCCCTCCTGACTCACCTTCTCCTAGATTCCAACCCTTTTCCCAAAAAGGGACTGGTTCAGAACTGACATTGAATTGGATTGTATCCCTACTAAAGCAGAGGACTGCCAATTTCCTGATCACGCCCAGGAGACAGATCAGTATTTCATGATTTCGTTCCTTTCAAGGTATTTTATAGAGCAACACTTGCCAGCCTGACCCCATCCTTTATTACATTACAATCTAGAACATTCACTCCATTTTCCTTTCTAGTTGACCTCTTCGGACACAGCAGACGCTCACTGAGTATAATCTGGGGCGAGGTGACAAGGCTTTGGCTTAAGCTCAGCACCCCGATGGATCCTCTACAATCACAACAGTTATCCAGTTTTTGGTGTTTGGGGCCCACTCATATTTTCCCCCAGAAATCTTCCAAAATAGATACTAAATATTGTGTTGTTTTGAGACTCTTTGTTGTTCCTTCCTTTGCATTCTCGTGGGTTCCCCATGAAATTCGTTAGAGCACAGTGACTTCGATTACCCAGAAGAGTCAGCCAGTTTGCTAAGAATCTCTGTGTTTTTGTCCGCTGCTAGAGAATTTTTTAATGGAAATGTAGGAAGTCATAACAACAGAGTTTCATCTTTCCAATCCCTTGTTATTGTCCCTCTTAGTTAGCGGGCCAAAATTGCCATCATTTCTGTTTGTTTGTTTGTTTTTTCTTGAATGTAATGAAAAGACCCTTTTTGTTTTCCTGGACATTGTCTTCAGGTATAGCTCATCCCGGCTGTGTGGTCTGGTTGTGTTAATATAATCAGCAACAGCAACACAAAACAATGTCAATCTCAACGTTTGCAGTGTCTTTATAGGTTCCTAACACAAAGATCAGTTCTGTCAGAGAACTATCAAAATTAATAATGTCTTGCAAGATTTGAATATAGATCTATAGGAGATGGCAAGAAAGCAGGGCCAAAATCCAGCTAAAGTATTTTCAAAGTAAGTGTTGTGGTTTGGATATGTCCCCTAAAACTTCATGGAACTTAACTCCCAATTTCATTGGCTTCTGGTATTTGGAGGTGTTATCCTTGAAGGCAACTAGTACTCAATGAGGTCATGAGGGTGGAGCTACCATAATCAGTATCTTTAGAAAAAGGAGGAGGAGGAGAAGAAGAAAAATAGAGAACAATCTTTGCATGTTCTTGCATGCTTTCGCTATGTGTTATAACACAGCCAGGGGCCTTCAGCAGAGACCTGAACCTGGGCATTGGCTTTCCCAGCTGCTAGAACCATGAGCCAGATAAACTTTTATTGTTTATAGATTACCTAGTCTATGGTATTTTGTATGACAACATGAAATTGAATAATTTATTAAGGGTAATTTTATATATTAAAATAGCTAGGCAATAGATTTTTATTTTTGAGGAGAATTTAGAGACTAAATGCTACTCTCATCCTTAATCAGAGGCGCTTCTTTTCACAGTGAACCATGGTGAATGCTGAGAAGCATGACTGCTCAAGGTACTGAGGGTGAGGGATGGCTGAGGGCTTAGCCCTAAAGAGAACATTTAGACTAAGTCCTTAAGGCTCAGGAACTATCTCAGGAGAGAGAGAGAGAGAGAGAAGAAAGAATACAAGAACTGAGATATAAGGGGAAATGCTGTTGTCTGGGCATGACACAACCAAAGCAATCATGATCTCCTAGCAATTTCATCTGCCTTCAGTGAGTATGCACAACACTGGGCCAGTCAGCCGTCAATCACAGATTGAGGCGGGCCTCACAGTACTGTCTCCCTCACTTTTGAACTACTCTCCACTGATAGCTTCTTGGGGAAGGAAGACATTGTCTTTAGTTACATACCCACTGATGAGCCTACCAGGCTCCAACAGTCAGTTCCAAATGCATAGTCACACAGATGGCCCTGGTTAAACTCACTCAGAGACTCAAAAACAAAACAAAACAAAAAAACCCAGGAGTGTGGAAAAGAGACTTGGAGGAAGAGGGAGGGGTAAAAGGAGTTGGAGGGGTTTCAGAGACTGTGGCAGATGATGGCAGTCAGAATGTACTTAGATTAAATTGCCAAAGAACAATGTTTAAAGCCATTAAAAAAGAGAGAAAATAAGAAAAAGAGGAAAGAGAAAGGCTCTATAGAGACCCAAAATCTTGAAAACCTCAACCCCTTCTCTGTTTTACTAATCTCTTCAGTTGATTCAATCATACATTAAAATGCGGAATGACCTAGTGCTATGTGAGGGACACCGGGTAAAACAGAACATTGGATTTGTCCTCGAAAAGCCCACAGTCTAGCAGAGAAACAGGTGTTTGCTAAGGTGCTGCTGGCCGCCATGACATGGCTGATGCAGGCAAGGCCTTTGAAGCTTAGAGGCAGAGCAGAAGAAGGCCTGGCTGAGGGGGTTAGGAAGATGTCGGCAGTGGGTCTGGAAATTCTATTTCCTGTATCTGTGGCATTTTCCAGATGGAGGAGGGGCTATAGGTTGTGTGGTCTGTGAAAATCTCTTTCCAGATAGTAAAGCCAAGATGGGCACAAGATCACAGGACATTCCAGTATTTGGGGAAGTCAACATAGTTGCTGGGTCACAGAGTTCAAGCTGAGTACTATCACATGATGAAGGTGAGGC
>LOJH01048318.1:0-13050 GCA_001685095.1 Ellobius talpinus
ATGAACCTTGTATCCCTAATCTCTCCAAGACCTTTATCATAAAAGGGTGTTGAAATTTTTAGTGACTTTGTACTTCCAAGTATTTACCTGAGTGGCAGGGTGTAGACAGCATGGCTCAATGAAAACTCCAGATTTATTTACTCATGAATTTCCATTCCTGTGTATGCCTCAATGTTAGACCACCATTACAAAAAATGTAGTAGGGCATATATTAATTTTTAATTATCTCGTAAAATTCTCTTCCTCTCCTTAAGTCTGTTACTACCAGGAAAAATATGAAACTGCTGATAATGAAATAGTTCTTTAAGAAGTCTAACCTCATTTATCATTTTGTGTGTTCTCATTTGGTTTTGTTAATTATTCTCCATTTTGCTAATTTTGATTATCTAGAGTGCCAAAATTCATCATATTTCTTTGCTTCTTAAAAGACTCATTTACTGTTCTTGTTCTTTTAGGAGTTCTTAATAACATTTTTAATTGCAATTGTTTTAGAGAATCTTCTATACTTTCCTTTTCTTCTCAAAGTGTAGCAGCATTTATCATTAATATCTCCAATCTATTTTTTTAAATTGGTCCCATTCTATGTTTCTTTTCTGAGTGTATTTCCTTAACCCAAGACTTTCTGAAGAGGAAATTAAAGTTTGTCATTGATTATCTGTTTAGGCAGTAATGGTATGAATGTCACCTTGTTGGAAAGTAAAAGCAGGTAGCTTGAATATTTTATCTAATAACTAATAAAATGCAGTGGACACAATTCAATGAGTTGAATCTTAATAGGGCCCCTGAGTAAGTAAATAAACAACATCTAAGTCCTGCATGGAAAGCACAGATGCACAGAATTTTGTTCAATTTCATGTATAAAATTTCTTACCATTTTTGAAATTCATCCATAATTATGATCAAAAATATATAATCCATTCATCATACTAATGTTGCTTTTCTACATGATGATGAATTCCCCCAGTAAGTCCCTGTGTTACATATTTACTATTATAGTTAAGCATACATAGGAAGATGTATATACAGTGCATATATAAAAATGTGCTGTGATATAAGAAGATGCAATGTGCCTTGAGACTTTCATTAGCAAAAATGAGAATAGTTTTAGAGAGAGTTGATATTTCAGCAAGGACTTTAACCAGTTATTGAAAAAGAGAGGTAGAGTTTTCTAATAAACCCCAGAAATAGAATAACCTGATATATGTTCTGAACAATAATATAAGAGGAATAGAATAAATTTCATGAGAAGGGCATAGCAAAGGGCTTAAATATTAGGTTCATTTTAATTACATTCAATGTGAAATGAAAATTTCATCTTGAAAGCTATAGAAAGCATGTATCATTTGAACATGTAGAGGAATGGGACTACATGTAGAAGAGACATAGGGTTCTTATAATGGAACATATTCTCGTTATAAAGTAATGACAATAGGCTAAATGGAGCATGAACTCACTTTTAGGAAAGGAAATGTAAATGAGCATAATTGAATGCTGAACTTAGGAGATTCAATTAATATATTCATAACTAATAAAATAAAAATAATTAGGCTAAAAAGTTGACAATTTTGACCACTAGCAACTGGTAACAGAAAACACAATCTGGAACACTAACTGAAAAATTTGTAAATTTTAAGGATCAGAAGTATTTATTCATTAAATTCTGAGACTATTCTTCTGTAACTTAAAACCAACTTGTCATTAATAAAAATTATATGGCAGAATAGAGTTAGAAAGTATAATGAATTATCTTTGAAATTTGAGGTTTTAGACTTTTTAATGACTACTTTAATTACAATCAAGTTAACATTTTAGAATGTTAACTAAAATTTATTCAAGAATATATTTGATAATGGATGCTGCTACTGTGTATTTGCTTGGGTGCACACTTGTGTGTGTTTGTATTTGTGTGTGACCCCTTTATATTAAGCCTAGGATTTACAGCATGATTGGCAACAGCTCTATCACTGTATCACACTGGAAATTATAAGCTTTGCTTGAAAATGTTATTATTTATATTTGAGGATCAAACTCAGTGAAAGGTCAACTTTCAGTCAGAATTTCTGCTGCTTCTACACACACAGCTCCAGGATGATAAAGGTTTTGCTCCTTTTTTGTGGCATTTAAAAATCTGGTGCTATAGAATTCCATAGAAGAATAAACTGGATTAATAGTTTTGACTGCAGAAGCCTAGTTCTGAGTCACACCATCTCCATTCACAATCCTTTGAATAGTACTAATAATGCATCCTTAACAGAGTGGAAAGCTTAGAACACAAAGGACTTGGAAAAGATCTCAGTCACAGTATTACACTTTCCTTTACAGGACATGTTATTGAAATAAAACTCCATAAAGTATAGACTTCCAAGCTCATTTTATCACAATGCATCAAACTGTTTATTGGTTTGTATTATTTTTAACTCATATTTTTGTTTTCCATTGTATGATTCCAAGTGCAGATATATCCTTTAATTTTTTGTCAACATAGTCAGTTCCTTGTCATTCTTTAAAAAAAACTATCATTGATATTTTGAAAAATATAGTTAGGTTAATAGATTGTAACATATATTCAAAAAATAAATTTTTGGAAAAATAAAACTTTATTTAAAAGAACAATACCCAAGCTAATACTTGAGTATGGTAAACACAGGAGACCACAAAAAGATGAATAACTAACTATATAGTTGAAAATATAATGCCATAAAATATATTGAGAGACAAGAGGATACATTGCAAAGATTATTTTTGAAAATATGGTCTTCTAAGCTAAGCTTTCAGTGGTCAAGTCCATGAAACTAATTAATATGTAACTACAAAAGCACTATGGACATTTCCAGGAACCCAAAGAGATGACTCCAACTAAGTCAATAACACAATCTTAAGAATAGTAACAATAATTTTGAAAAGTCAAACATCACCCACTTCATGAACCTTATATTAAATTTGATGTATTGGTTCAGATTGTCCCAGAAACATATCTTAAATTTGAATGTAAGCAACTTATTTAGAATATTACTTGAAAGGTATGGTGATGATCAAGTTAAATAAGGATTAAAAAATCATCAATTTTTGAAGAATCAATAAATTATTTATTATGATTGGCAATTTTTGCTTATTTTGAGTGTTGGTTTGTTGGGAAAAATGTAAAGTACAGACAAGGATTATCTTCCAGAAGGAGAGATCAGTGTTTACAGACTAATTCATTAAAGTTGTTGATTGAGGACTGCACTTGCAGACTCTTATATGCAGTCATTCAACTTGCCACAGAAAACCAATACACTTCCAAAGAAATGAACTCTAGAGATGCTAAAATGGGTGTGAGCAGAATTCTTACCACTTCCAGGGTGTAGATAGTGCCCTCACATGCATGTCCTGCTAGTAACAGTCAAAATAGTCAAAGAATGTAAATAATAACTGTTAGAAGCTGAAGGAAAGTTATTGTCATAAAAATAGCTAGAGTAAGGTATTAGAAATTGATATTGTGTGATAAAACTCTAGTTTACAGTGTTAGAAAAACTCCATATAAAAATAAGAAATGTGTAAAATTAAAGAAAAACAGGTTTACTCGGCAAAGCAGACAACTGTGTAAGTGTTCTACAGGCAGAAAACATGAGCAAAGTGCCTTCTGGGACTTCTTGGAATTTTGAGTAACAGGAAAAGCAATGCAGTTATTAAGACTGAATAAATAGCAAAGGTAAGGGGACTGGAATTGAGTTGCCTGAGGGAGGAAGACTTTTAAGATGCATGGTGGTCCTTGAAAGACTCACAACTCCGTTTATGTTATCAAAACAGGGACCCAGGAGAGTTTATAATGGATAATAACATAAAATGATTTTCTTGTCTTTAAAGAGATGACTTTTGCACTTTTATTTCTCAACATGAGGAAGTAATAGGTTGATATTCACTTTCATGAAATTAAAGAAGTAAAACTTTTGAGAACATATATGAAATAATTGTTTCTGGATATTGATCTGACATCCAACCTTTCTGAGAGAGAGAGAGAGAAAAGAAAGATAGTAAAGAAAGAGAAGAAAGAAAAAATATGTAGGGGAGAATCATGAAAACAAAGCAGAAAAACTGCAAAGAAAAGGGAAGTCCATGAAAGAACATACCATTTTCATGGACTGTAAGACAATTGTTATCATGCTTAAGTCTCCATACAGATGTAATATGTCAAATTCTCTCTCTAATTGGCTGTGATTGAGAAGCTTATTTAAATGAAAGTGCAAAAATAAGGCCAGACAAAAATATTTTATATATGCCTATCATAGTTCCTAACTCCAGAATTCAATAAGACTTTCTATGAAGGCATTACAATCATGTATTTGCACATGGAGAAAATGTACTTCAAAAGAACCAAACTCAGAATTTAGAATGAAACTTGATATTCATGAAATGTGTAAGACCACTCGGGAAGGCAGGAAAGGTGAGCAAAGGACATGAAAACTGGAGAACTGTATGACTCACCCAGTGCAGCACACAATTAATCTGCACTCCTTAGACTCAACCACGACAGCTAAAACACAAAATCATTTGAGAACACATTAAAAATAACTTTGTCACCTTGAATAAGGTTAATATTTCCTTCAAAACATGTTGACAATGAAACAAAAGAAAATGGCATATCAAATTTGACCATTCAAATACTAAATAGCCCATTGAAGTATACACTGATTAAATATGGACTATTTTGGGAAATTGGTCAACATTCACCACATATCCCAATAATTCAACTGCTTAGCTATTCATCCAAAAATAAATGAAAATATATACAAAAAGCAAGGAGTGAAGTGATTATTGCTGCTCTTTTCTTTAGAGCTGCAAGTTAGAAACAGTCCATAAGTCCACATGAATGGGAAATATATTGTATTATATTACAGATTTTAGTTTTACAAAGCAATATGTACAAAGAAGTCGTGATTCAGTCAACATAGAAAAGTCTAAAATAATCTTAAATAAAATAAGGAACGAACAATCCCTGTAATTACTAAGTCACAATTACGTGTGGCCTAAACTCCTATTATCAGAGCTTCATGGGTTGGAGTGCTTCATAAAGACATTTTAGATCTTAGCAAACTGGTTTTCACCTGTGTGCCTATCCTGTCATAAGGCATCCTGAAAATGCCAAATAGAACTGCAGAGGCCATAGTAGTTCATTTGTATTCTCTCAGTGAAAAATTCAGCCTTGACAAAAATGAATCCTTCCTCTTCTCTGAGGGGGTGATCCAAAGGACACCTGTAGTATTCCCTATCTCAACGTAAAACAAGCTTTGGAGGAAACTATGGGCAAGAAAAGAAAAGAGGGTCCTTTGAGAAATTATAAACTTAAGTGCAGAGTTTGGAAATCTTATGTTTCTTGCCAGGATACAAGCTCCTGCCCAATTATTTTACTACTCTCCATGTTTGGTTTGGCATTTCTTTGAAGGCAGAGGGAGATGAAATCTGTTTTGGCTCAGAATCCCAAGATCCTTTGACATAATTCTTACCACAAAACTGAATTCCACATGGCGGTATGACATTTTTACAAGAAGAAATGACTGGTGACGTTGGAAATGAGTCTCTACCAAAATCTTTTACAAAGTGCTCAACTTCTCCTATCTACACCTTGAGAGGCAGCCTGGTCAAAAAGAAAAGCTTTCTTCCCATTTATTGCCTTCTTCATGCCTGATATGAGTGAAACCTCAGTTCATGTAACTGATCTCAAGGTAAATTCTAACTAATGGAATTCTTAAACACCCCTAAGTCATTCAGATTGAGAGTGTACCACAATAAAATGACTATTTCCCCCATACCTTCTTGGATTCACTGCAGGTAGGAGGTGGAAGGAAGATGGAGAACAGTTAGGGCTTTTCTTCAGATTCATTTTCTGAGTTCTGAAGTCCAAAATCAGGGTCTAACTTACTTCTTATTACAACAACGTTGGCATACCCACTGTTCTCTCCTTTCTCCAATTAAAATCCTTTCCTACACAGAGCCTCCAGATGTGACCCCGAAATTTAAAGCAAATATGATTAAGTTCTCAAAAAATTAAAATTCTTAGGGGAAAAAGTCTCACATGGAAAAGAAAAATAAAAACCATATATTGCAGCTGCTTGTAAAATCTAAGAAAGTGTGTTAGGAGTGACTTTGCAAGGAGCTGTATGGATACAAAATCCACCGATGTGAGGTTTACCTTAGATTTTCACATAGTTTCTGCTGTTACTTTTCCAAGCTCACATGATGTCTGGCTTGTGTAAGGAAATCATTTGCAGAGGCCCTTGAAGATTGTACATGAGTTCATTACAATTTACTTCAAGTACAACTTAATATTCCCAAAGCCTCATTTCTCGGCTACCAACAGCTTCCCATGTATTTTCAGTATTCAGAAACAAGTACATTCTCTTGCTAGACTCAAAACTGCCTCAAAACTTCCTCCTCCTGCTATAATTAATAAATTTCTGGCCTGGAGATGTAGTTCAGGTTGTAGAGTGCCTGTATAACCCTCGCAAAGCCCTGTGTTTGATACCAAACCCCAAATAAAACCCTGGCTGTTGTGGCTCATGCCTGTAAATCAAAGTAGTTGGAGGTAGAGTCAGGAGGATCGTGAAAATTCACAATCATTTCTCCTCTTCTGCCACCTCCTCTCCCTCTTGTGCATAATAATACACAATAGTGATAAAACTGTTCATAGCATCTACATTTTTTAGTACTATACAATGACAGCAATGATTCAAAATGCATGGTTCTAAATTCAAGATATATATATGTATATATATATACACACACCTAGACTTCAGTATTATCCTTTTCACTATTTTTCCCAGTCCCCTAATGTGTATCATTAAACTCCCAATGGCATTGTTCTGGTTTTCTTCAAAAGGTGGCGGCAAACACAATGTTATTATCCCTTCCATTAACTATTCAATACTGTGCTGGGTAAGAGGCACTGTATATGACTAAGGGGAATAGGGACTGGTGCCTAGTCTTGGCCCTGGTAGATCCCATTACAGGGGATTAGGTTGACACTAATGGGTTGATTCTGCAGCCTGTTCATCTTCTGTCTGCCAATCGTCAGAGTAAGCAGCCAGAAAAAGACATAGCCGTGTGTTGGAGCCAAGACAGCTGCAGTGACTGAGGCCTGCTGCTTTCTGTGGCTCCTGAGAGTGGAGGAAGAAAGGAATTCAGATGACAAGGACAGTAGTTGCAGTAGCAGCTGCTGTGGGTTTTCTGATCATCTGGCTGGAAGGATACATACTACAGTTGGCTACTCTTGTTTGAGACGATCTGCCTTACACCCAACCATATGCCTGATGCTGTAAGAGGAGATTTGAAGGCAGGCTCAGAATTGTCAATAGTTCAATAAATCAAGTTTCCTGTGAGAATTTGTCCTGTTTTTATGCGTTGTAAATAAGAATTTCATTCCTAACATTTTTCTGGCAAAAATAGTAAAATATATTTCCAAAATGAAATACTTCTAGATATTTCCCCAAGGAGGCTTTGGCACTTCTTTCATAAACACTGACTTCCACTGCAGACACAACCCCCAGATACTTAGAAACATGAATGAGATAAAATTCATGTTCAAAAGTCACATCAAAAGAATCTGAGGATCTGGAGAGATGTCCCTGTGGTTAAGAGCACTGGCTGCACATGCAGAGGACACATATTCAGTTCCCAGGATGCACATGGAAGGCCATAACTGTCTGTAACTCCAGGTCCAGAGGATCAGATGGCTTCTTCTAGCCTCTACCAGTATAAGGTATTCAGTTGGTACACATATATACATGACATCAAAACAACCATATAATTTTTGAAAAGTACTTGACTTCCTCTCATTCTTGTCCTATTTTCTAAGGGGGGGATGGGGGGATGGATTGCTTTCCTCAAAATTAAGATGCAAAGTAACAACATTATGAAAAGCAGGAGTTGTGAGGCCTTTAAAATCAGTAATTTCTTCTCAAGTTTCTCCAAATATGATAGGAGATTAGGAGATTAGAGACTACTACATTTAGATAAAGGAAACAGAATATATATATATATATTCTGATTGCATATATATTATATGTGTATGATGTATATGTATATTTGTTTTTCTACATGGGGTTTCTCTGTATAGTCCTGGCTGTCTGAGAACTCACTCTATAGACTTGGCTGGCCTCAAACTCACAGAGATTCACCTAACTTTTGTCTCTTGAGTACTGGGATTAAAAGTGTGTTACATCACTGCCTATCTACAAAATGATATTTTAGTGATTTAATTAATGTTTCTTAAGCATTTACTGTATATATTTACTCTACAAAGATTTTAAGGTTTATTATTTTTGTTAAAATTCTGATCCAATATTTATGCATTTATTCAGTCATTTCCTCAAAATTATTTGCAAATTTGTTAACACCACTGAGTTTTGTTACTAATAATGTCATACTTACTATGTAATATTTATTTGATAATGCAGACGTTATTGAGCAAGTATAACTAGAAGAAATGAAAGAAAAGATCCTGACTTTCAGAGGCTAGATTTCAATAGAAATCATTGCTACAGAAGAATATTTATGTGAAAGTATACATGTCACTGCTTGTCTGAATAGTAAGTGTTCAATAAGAGCATACATCTTGCAATTGTGGAAAGGAGAATACATGCAATCAACAAAGGTTTAATACTGTGCCTTTATCTCCCCTTATACAAACTGTTCTTTTGAACACATTTGCACTTACAATTTTGTCAGTGAAGAAACTCATACTTTAAGACATCTTTTAGCTTGATAATTCTGTGTCAATTATTATAACACATAAATAGGGCAAGAATAACAGGCGTTTTAGAAGAGGAAATGATTAAGAAGAAATTCCAGATTCACACCAATTCTTTGGAAATCATGTAATTTCACCACTGTTTCTCTCCTTCATTATAAAGTATACTGCACATGTCTCCGAGAGGAAGAGCAAGGCAATTCAAGACCATGGGAATGTGAGGCGAGGATGAGGTCACTACAGAGAAAAAAGGTTTTACCAAACAGTTGAAATCTGCCTTTGGGACTAACATCAGAAACACTTAACTTAGTCCTCCCATCACTCTAAAGGCTCCTTTAGAAATTGAAATATAGCCTTGTCTTTTGCAGAGGCACTTTAATTGACCAGTGATTCAGTTTTACTCTTGCAACTTGGAATCCAGTAAGAAAATAGAAGCCACGTAAGTTGTGCTCACACAGAGACTTTAATGTGACTAATGGTTAATATCTTATTAGAAAGCTAAAATGGAAAACAGAAATGCTGAGGTCTCATGAGTTATTAAACTGCAGGAAGCAGATGATAACCCTAGGCTAGACATGTAAAAGCCCAAGGTTAGAATTATCATCTAGATTCTTGGAGAAAGAGTCTAATAGAACCAGGATTCTGATTTCTGATAAGGCATAATCAGGATGTCACTAAGCAGAGAGTCTGCAGAACTCAGATTTAAACTACGAGATTCAACAGTGCCTCTAGTGAGTCTGATTTTGGGATAAGTGGAGCATTCATAACCAAAAATCTTTTTCTACAATGGCAGCTTCCCAGGAGACCTGGAGAGCAATGGAAATTCCAAGCCAGCCTCCTACCCTCTGCTCTTCCTTCTACATTCTTACTGCCAGGACCAGTGCAAACAGAAACGAACTGTCAAAAGAGAAACCACCCTTGTCTTTCTCACCCCAGCATTACAAGTAGAATACGAAAGAGTGAGTGTGAGAACAGTTTCATACGTGCCACGTGTAGGCGAGTTTGTAAAACATACAGCCCTTTTATCTGCAGAGGACACATCCCATATGCCTAAGGATGCCTGAAACTGGTTACTACTAAACTCAACACAGTCTACTTTTCTTTTTCACGTTGGTAGCAATAAGATGTGCTCCATGAATTAGTTATGCTCAGTAAGAGATTAACAACATGTGTGTGCGTGTTTGCGTGTTGTGTGTGCATGTATGTGCATACACATGCTCTTAATACGTAGACATTGTAGTACATACTGTAATTCTGGTACTTGATTTAACTACCAAAGATAGAAACTGGTTAGACCGGGAATACAAAACAGCAATTCTAAGAATGACTTTGCTCAAAAGCTATGAATGCCACAAGAGATTCCTGTTCCTATATGTCTGTCATTCCCTGACCTAACACCTCTGACTAAAGATTATAGGGCACTACATGTCTCAAACTGAGTAGGGACACCAGGATATTTGGCTGAGATAGCAAAGAAGATCAGATTTCCCTTCCCATCATGTCACCACAGTTTCTGCCATGAGTCATTTAAAAATCTCCAGACAAAAAGTGATGACACTCTTTTTCCTGGGACCCCTCCTACTACATAGGAGCTCCTCTCTCTTTCTCCTTTTCTCCCTTCTACATTCTCCTCCTTTTCTTTCTCTCCATATCCTCCTCCTTTCATAATTCCCCCTCTCCTTCTCATGCTCCCACACATCATGAATCTATAATAAATGTCACTCTCAACCTCACCTTCTGTGGTCTGTGAATTTCATTCTTCACATCTACTAGACGAGAACCATAAGCTACTGACTCAAAGCAAATTTGTGGTCCTTGAGTTTTCTGCGACCCTATATTCCAAAGACAAGAAAGGTCCAGTCATTTTCAAAGACAGCTCAGTAGCACCTTCTACTTCTATATCATTTAAACAGTGAAGGTGGGAGAAGCAGGAGTGCAGGAAACTCAATATGAACTGTTTAAGATCCTGTCTTAAAACAAACAAATAATAATATTATAAATTGTTCCAAAATTTTAGTTTCTTACTTCTACAGATTTTGGTGTTTTCACACCATGATTGGCAGGTAGGTAACTGAAACCATGGGAACTGAAAAATATCGTGGAATGCTGGGGAGACTCATCTGGCTAAAACCTGATTAGATATGCATAAGGGAAAACACAAAGTCAGATTTCCTAGGTCAATTAATGTAATGCCTGAAAACTTATGATAATGAGTTCTGTCTTTAAACTATAGTCTAGATTCACAGCAAAGTGTTACCTGGAATGATGTGATGGGAAGAAGCAACAAGAAGCATGAACTTAGATGGCCCAATGGCACATGACATTAGAGTTATTTGGTTATCAATGTAAAAGTAAGTGTTTAATACAAAACACACATAAGGTTTAAATAATAAGTGATTTAAAGGAAATAATACCTATGGTTTGATGAAATTATATAGAGACAATTACTGTTTTCTGAGAAAATAATGCATATAAAACTTTGAAAGAATCACAAAATGTTTACTGTAGTCTTTATGTTTTAAAGCATATGACAATATGATTGCTACATTCAAAAGTCTGTCAGTAGAAAGAGAGGGGAGGGAAAATTATATATTTGAGGGTTCTTGGCAGAAAATGGTAATAAGAGAGGTTGACAGGTGTATTATAAGAGCATTCATTGCATAAGCAATTTTGTAATAAAAAGCTATGAAATTAATATAGTAAGGATTAGTAAAGGAATACAATGCAGGATGAGTTGAATTGATTTCTCTTTACAGCCATAAAATAATTTCCTCTACTTATAGCATGCCACAGTGTGCTGGTAATAAGTACTGCGGCGTCTTTCCTGATTGTTACTTAAACACTATTTCTACAACTATTAAAAATTAAACATTTTCTTCATGATTCTGGTTTAGAAATGATTCAACAATTCTGAATTGAAGTATGTGTAAATATGAAAATTAGAGGGAACCACGGTTCATAGAAGGCTTCAGTAAATACAAAACCAAGCCCCGTGCACTTATGCATCAGGGATGAGAGCATTTTCACTCCTCCTGTCATATCTTAACCAAGGTTATTACCAAAGAACAAATAACATAAATAATAATAATAGTGTCCCTTTACTTGTCCACATTTGTGTCTAGTTTTTCAATTATAAACTCATCTGTTACTTTTGTATCTTTATTTTGAATTAAGCAACAGTTCTTAGATGAGCTACATACCTCGGTTATATAACTAACATATACCAATTTATTATTAACCTTTGTCAACTCATGTTAGTGACACTTAGCATAAGATTATGGAGTTCTTACAAACAACATAATTCCCTGGGCGGTGGTAGCACACACCTTTAATGCCAGTACTCGGGAGGCAGAGGCAGGCAGATCTCTGAGTTCGAAGCCAGCCTGGTCAACAAGACCTAGTTCCAGGACAGGTCCCAAAGTTACATAGAAAGCCAAAAAGAAAAAATAATTCAATTTTTTTTACTTTAATGTTCACACTCAAAAGGAAACTATTAAACAATTTGGCATAATTCTAATTGAAATACATTTAAATTTGCAATTATATATATATTAATCTTTTCTTTAACTATATATCAGTGGATGCCTACTTGCATAATAAGTCTCCTATAATTAATCCTATAATTAATATAAAGACATTATGAAAATGATTTAAACTTAGATGTCACAATAAAACAACTGATAACTTCCCAGTTCTTATTAATGTGTCATCTAATTGTTCAAAGTCTTGGGCCTCGAATTTTGAGGTTATGTTGGTTATTTTGTCCTCATTTCACTACTACAAATACATAACCAATAAGCATAGTATGTAAAGGCCCAGACAAATCTTTGACTAACAAAAAATAATATTAAGTGAACAAAATTTTGATTAAGTTTCCTTACATCAGTTCCTAGATATAGACAACTAGGCTTCCTGGGGAAGGGGTTTTGTTACAGTTGGTTATAGTTGTTGCTAGATAGATTCTGTTGTCTCTTCTCTGCTTTAATCCTTCTTGTCCTACTGTTTGTCCTTCATAAAAGCAGTCACTGGAAAACTTGACTTCTACCATAGCAATGTAGAAGACTAGAGAGCAGGTCTGAGAGATAGAATGATTGACTGAGCATGTACTTGGGACTGACTGTAGACAGTGGCCTAACAGACCTTTTTTAATGTTTTTTTATTAAAAATTTCCACCTCCTCCCCTCCTCCCCTCTTCCCATTTCCCTCCCCCTCCCCCACTCCCCCTCTGATGTAGGAGGGTCATCTGTCTATGTTTTACTTTCATTGGTTATTAAAGAAACTGCATTGGCCTTTGATAGGCCAGCCCTTAGGTGGGTGGAGTAGAC
>LOJH01048319.1:0-11262 GCA_001685095.1 Ellobius talpinus
ATAACCACGCAGAAACTGTATTGATTAAATCACTGCTTGGCCCATTAGCTCTAGTTTTTTATTGGCCAACTCTTACATTAATTTAACCCATTTCCATCAATCTGTATACTGCCACTTGGCAGTGGCCTACCGGGAAAGATCCGGCATGTCTGTCTCTGGTGGCTCCATGGTGTCTCTCTCTGACTCTGATTTCTTTCTCCCAGAATTCAGTTCTGTCTTCTCCACCTACCTAAGTTCTACCCTATCAGGCCAAGGCAATTTCTTTATTCATTAACCAATACAAGCAACACACAGAGGGGACTCCCACATCAACATCAGACACTTATAAGCAAAATTCTCAGAGGTAGAAAAAAATTAAAACATATGGACACATTTTCTTGTGCTTTCATCCATGTTTGACTTCTCACTCTGAAGCCATCATTTCTTCAGCTTTCTAGACCCATGTGACCATATCTGCAAGCCTTGTCTTTTAATGAATATAATATGGGTATCTAAATGTATGTCTCAAAGAAGGAAATACGTATTAAATTAAATGAGTTCTCGTCTCACTTTAAAAATTATTTCTCCAAAAATAAAAATGAACACTAGGAACTCACAATTTAATAATGAAAACAAAAAATTGTAAAAATCCAAACATTTGCACAATTTTATAAAATGAATACTTCATTTTATCTTTATGAGAATACCAAGAGAAAGTTGCTGAATCTTATTATTCTTCTTTATTCAAAGACTGTCTAAAACTTACCTATTAAACAGCTCTAGTAAAGCAGGGGGAAAAATCAAATATAATCCATTTCAAGAGTACAAGTTTTCAATATTACCAAGGACACAGAAGAGAAATGAAGGGAATAAGAATAAAGGAAAAAAACGAGGGAAACAAAAAAATAAAGGAGGAAAAGTTGTCTATTCTTTATCAGTCTACTTGGTGACATTCATTTTTGTGGGTTTTAGTGTTAATTATAATGTTAGTGAAGGCTGGAGAAATCCTGAGCTCAGAATTTTTAAGAGCAATATTGGTAAGGACTCTTCTATTAGCTAGTTTAGGAATGGGTATATGACCCATATTCATCCAGAGTGATGCTTAGGCATTTGGCTTGAAGGTAGGTGTTTATTCTAAACGTAAATGTTAAAATGCATAATTTGAAATGTTTGGAAAACATTTATGCCTACTAGAGATTAGGGTTCATGGCAAAGATGTAGAACAGGGACAACTATAGGAAGGATCTGCTATGCTGCTGTGAGTTGTAAGAACAAACCAAGTCTGCAACCTAAACTATCTCTGATATCTCTGTTTATTTGAGTGGTATTAAAAGGCTTTTGAAATTTCAGAAATTCTGGTAATGAAGCTTGTTAGTTGATGACAGCTAAAGGCAATATAACTGATACAAGTATCCAAAGCTGGAGAATTTGGAGCTGAGGTTATAGTTGTGTTGGGAGCACGCTCTTCCAGTATGCAGAGAGCGCTTGAGTTCAATATTTAGCATTACCTAAACTTGAGCATCGCATCAGCTGGGTATGGTGGCCCATACGTGTAATTTCAGAACTCAGGAGGCAGAATCAGGAGTGTGAGCAGTCCAATGTCATCATCTTGAGTTTGAAGCCAACCTGGCATACATAAAACCCTTTCTAAAAGGAAGTTATATAATCTGACTTGACACAACAATTCCAACACAGATATTTTACAACAATGACAGATTCAGAGATATGCACAGTGATATATCAGATTACCTGGTTTCCTATAATAGGAAAGTATGAAAGAATATTTTTTTGGGACAGGGTTTCTCTGTGTAGCTTTGGAACCTATCCTGGAACTCACTATGTAGACCAGGCTGTCCTTGAATTTACAGATATCTGCCTGCCTCTGCTTCCTGAGTGCTGGGATTAAAGGCGTGCACTACCACCACCCAACTAAAGAATATTATTTTAATAAACAGCAAGAGATAGAAAGGAAGACAAAACTAAATTTCCTAGACTCAGACTTTGAATGAATGCTTGGATCCTAGAGAGTATTACGTATAAGAAAGAAGATAGAGCCTCACTAGAGGATGTATGTCAATAGGAATAGGCTTTGAGACTTTACAGTCTGCTGTAAGTGGGATTTCCCTCTGTATGCTGTGAATACCATTGGTTAATAAAGAAACTGTGTTAGGCCTGCACAGGGCAGAATATAGGTAGGTAGGGAAAACTAACCTACCTATGGGAGGAGGAAGGTGGGATCAGCAAGAAACCGTGAAGCCGCTGGAGGAGAAAGATGCAAGCCACCAGTTGGAAACTTGCCAGTAGGCCACAAGCCTCATGGTAAAATATAAAATATTAGAAATGGGCTAATTTTATATGTAAGAGCTTGCTAGAAATATGTTAGAGTCATTGGCCAAGAAATGTTTTAATTAATACAACTTCTGTGTGATTATTTCAAGTCTGAGTGGCCAGAAGAAGCGATCTCCTACAATATGCTTCATTCCCTTCCTATCCACCTTATACTTCCTGAGTGAAATGAGATGTAACCAGCTGGCCTCTTAAGCCTCTCTCCATGCCTACCTGCCCTGCTGTCATGTCACCTCCACCATGATGAACATAGTACCCCTCTAGAACTGAAAGCCAAAATAAACTCTTTAGCCACCAAGTTGCTTTGGTCATAATGTTTTATCACTAGTGAAAAAATTAACAAGCTATAATACATTCATAATGTAAAATAGAATATACATATCTATACTTTTGCATCTACAAATTAGCAAAATACATTAAATTATTAAAACAATATATATCAAAAATTTAAATATATTATTTTGAACCAATAGAATTAAATGCTGTATATATACATATATATCATAAACTCACCTATACATATGTATATTACACGAATACATATATTAAAAATTATAAAACTCTCATCTTGGATAATGAACATTGCAGAATTCTTATCTGTCTTTTTCAAATTTTAGCGATGTGTATTTTTTTATTAAAGAATGAAAGAACTCTAAAAGAAAAATTTCATCTCAGTGGAAGTACAGTATTTAAGCCTGGGTCTATGACTAATACTTACAGGTATGACTGAATGCCTGCTCACAGTAAATATTCCTTGCTAAGGCCAAAATGTCTTCATCATCAATAAGTCAAGGCAGAAAAGGTCCTCTCCAACTTCCTATGGACATTCTGTCCACTTTAAAGATATATTGTCATCCTTTCTCCTTCTCTTGGAACATAATAAATTATATAATTTGTATATTTTTTTTCTGTTTTTCAATTTCTCTGATTCAGTCACATCTTTGTGCTGTGATTATTTTCTCACCATTCATTTGTACAAGCATCTTATTAGGATCTTTAAGTCTTTTCTCTGTTTAAGGTAATTTTTTATTTTAAAATCAATTTATTTATTGCTTAATTCTTTTTTATTGATCAAATCCACCCCCAATACTTTTACTCCAATTGCTTCCCTATACCTTCCTCACTTTTTCCTCTCAACTTTATATGGTTTGTTTTTAAATCCACTGAGTCTGCTTAGAGTAGCCTTTATAGACAAGGATGTAAGACATGGGTGATCATGTAATTTACCTGGGAATACATCTCATTAATTTAATTTTTTACTTTGTCTCTCAGTTACATCTGATCTTATTAAGTCAGTACCCAAGCAAGAAGCCATTTGTCCTTCATTTTTCCTTGTCTACCATTTGCCTATCCATCTACACACCCATCTCCTATCCTTTCCTTCCTAAATAGTAGGAACTAGCACGACAGCACCTACAGATGGAGATCAGATGAGTGACATTTCTTATCCTTTCTTGTACTCATACCTTGTGGAGGCACCTGGAAGAATGGTTGGTGTTGAAAAGCAAGAGGGAAGTCCAATAGGCAGGTGAGGGTTACAATAAAGCGTGAGGACAGATTGCTGCAGAAACTCACCTCCCCCTCTTCTAAAACCTAGGTGGGAAAGGCTCTCCAATATTTCACCTTCACTGCAATACTTATATGGGTAAAATTTTTCAGCTTTATGACAAAAACACCCGAAAAAATCAACGTATATGGAAAGAAAATTTATTTTGGCATGTTTTGGTACATAGTCACTGGGTCGCCTCGACTTCAACCTGTGGTGAGGAAGGGTATGTCAGATACATGTGCTGGAGAAAACCTACTTCCCTTGAAGCAGCTTGAAAGAATAGAGAATGCAAAAATGGCCAGAACCCCTGTATCTCCTTCAAGGACACACAGTAAACGGTGAACACTAGGTCCCACGTCCTGAAGTTTCTCCAATTTCTTAGTAACTTCACAGGCTGGTGATTATGCCTTCAACACACAGCTTTTAGGGACAATTAAGATGCAAAACATGGGGCTTGAGAGACGAATCAGCAGTTAAAAGCATTGACTGCTCTTCCAGAGGATCTGGGTTCAATTTCCAACACCTATTCACAAGTGTCTGTAACTCTAGGATCAAACAACCTCACAAAGTTATATATGCAAGAAAAATACCAATGCACACAAAATAAAAATTATAAAAAAGATGCAAAACATGACAATTATTCTTATTCTTTCCTTGCTAACTTTTCTTGGTCCCAATCTCACGTATCAGGTTTTAAACATTAAAGCAAGAAGGAAGTGAGAGCTTGTTGAATTTTTGTATGCATTTCTGTAACTCCATTAAAATATCCCATTAAAGTAGAAATTTTGTTTATTAAACTTATTTCCCATGCTGAACGAATATTAATTAAATTTTGAATAAATAAATGTCTTAAATTTTGTTCTCAGCTCTGTCTTAAGTCAGAACTCAGAATAGCGAACTTTGAGCTTATATTCTGTTCCCTTCTCCTGTTCCCTTCACTTGACACAAGAATTTTGTTCTTGGTTGACAGAAGACTAGGCAGGTGCCATAGCAGTTGTGTGTGACTTAGGCTTACACGTACAACATTTCCAAAAGTCGTATGTATCTGAACTTTGCAACAATGCATGTTTAGTTTCTGTACTAGGTTTTCTATATTACGAAGTTAATAAATGGGGTTTTATTTTAACTGACTTTAAAAACCTTATTCAGTTCAGTTGTTGAAGTTGTTAGTCATATATAGTCAGTCCTCCTGTGTTTCCAAGTAGGTAAGACCAACTTTTGCACTTAGAATCAGTTACATGAAAGTTACTGGGAAGAGTAAGAAGCTTCCTGGAATAGAACACAATGGATTTTGTAAATATGATGAAAGTGTGTGATGTACTCAAGAGATGATATCATTATAAAAATTACTGGTTTGTGGAATGAATGTGCACAAATGAAACAATTTATGCCCTATATAGTACATATTGAGGCCATTAGCTCTCACTAGTTTAGATGTATTTGCATCTGTTTTCCAAAGGTGAGTCCTCTGAGGGAGGCAGCATCATCTTGGTAGGTTTGATATTTCCTTGTTTACTCAAAGCCCTCCCTCAGCAAGGAAGACAGTCATTATGGAAATATGACACCCTCGGTCTCAGTGGACTCATTGCTGCTTAATTGAAGGTTGGTATGAATGCTACTCTCCAAGGATGGCACAGACTGTTTGAATACATCATTCCTAGAGCTATTTCCAGAGAGTTATTCTGAACTTGTAACTCATAACACATGGAATTCTTAGACACAGTCTTAAGTCAACCTCCAATAATTTTTTGTAAATAGGAACTGTACTTTCATTTCCTGGCTGCCCAGACCCTAGTAATCACACAGAAACTATATTAATTACAACATTTTTGGCTGATGATTCAGGCATATTTCTAGCTAGCTCTTACATATTAAATTGACCCATTTCTGTTACTTTATTTTCTGTATGTCTTATTTCCTCAGCAGTTGGCTGGCATCTGACTTGATGCCACCTTCTTTTTCGCTATATCTTTGTGTAGATTTCCAATCTGGCATTATTCTGCTAAGCCATTGGCCAAAACAGCTTTATTATTTAGAAACATATATACAGAAGGACATCCCACATCATTTTTAAAGATATGTATTTTATTTATTTTAAGCAAAAATGAATGTTTCTTAATACTGGAAGAGCTCATAAATATGAGAAAAACTTGGGAAATGTGATGCATAGTTATAAGAATATCATAGCAGAAACAAAAATGATCTATACTTCTATTCTTAGGTAAAGTCTCTTTATAGTTTGGTGTATTTTTCAGTGAATATTTTTATGTGATCTGACTCTAATCACTTATATCTAGAATAATTGCTTATTAGTAAATATTTTTCTCATTATTACATTTGAAAGCTCTATCATACATTACATATCATTTTATTCTGGTGTAATAATATTTAATTAATTCTACATTGGTTTACTCTGATTTTTTAATGCTTCCAATTGTCCTTATAGGTTTTTTTTAGTTAAATTGTTACTATCCAGTCGGGATAAATTTCAAGATCTTGTATGTAATACAATTTATAAAGATTTGCTATGTATCTTGAAAGTGGTGGCACATGCCTTTAATCCCAACACACAAGAGACAGAGGTAGGTGGATCTCTGGGAGTTTGAGGCTATCTTGGTCTACAAAAGCTAGTGCCAGGACAGATAGGGCTGTTAAACAGAGAAACCCTGCCTTGAAAAACCAAAAAATGAAAAAGAAAAAGAAAAAAAAGATTGGCTATGTGGAGTCCAGTTTTTACACTATTCATGCTTTGCTTTTCATTCAAGGATGTTGCTTCTTGCTTCAGCCCTGAAATGTTGCCTGAATGTTTCTTATTTGAATGACTGGCATACTAAAGGGAATGTATGCAGGGAAGCACAGAATGCATTAAGCCAAATGCCAAAATATCTCCCTGACAAAGTAACTTGCTCAAGTATAAGCACATCTAACTCACCTGGAAGATTGTTTTCCTGACCATTTCAGCTAGTAAAGAACTCATCACATGACTTAAATTTATAAGATAATAATGAATATCAGAAAAGAGTTGTTTGCATTAAGACAGTCTTCCTGTGAATAATGTGATGGAAACCTAGCTCCTGGAATTCTGTAGCCTCATTGCCCTCCTGACAGTAGTCAGTTTCAGCACACTGCTGAGAAAGAGGGGTACAAAATTGTGGCTCCATCATCAAGCAGTCCTGTCTGAAAACAAGCTTCCGTCGGTAATCAAAACCTGTCGACTAATCTCTCATGATGTTATCTTGAATCTGTGGGCCCCTGTATCTATTCCCATCAGCTGCTGAAGAAGCCTTTCTATTGCTTGGCACCTATAATGATATTGTATTTGTAATCTAATAAATAAAGCTTGCTTGAAGATCAAAGTGCAGAACTAACTCACTAGTCAACCTTGGAGCCCAGCAGTGGCACACACTTTTAATCCCAGAACTAGGGAGAAAGAGGCAGATGGATCTCTGTGAGTTCAAGGCCACCCTTAGTTATAATAGATTGATTCAGGCTCAAAGAACCAGGCTGTGGAGGCTCACATCTTTAATCCCAGCACCAGGAAGGTAGAGATGTGAAGTCATATGACTGGGCAGAAAGAATAATATGAGGCAGGAGATGGGAGCTAAGATGAAGTGTGAGCATCAATACAGACTGAGATGCAGCAGCCTGAAGAGGCAGTCTGAGGACAGAATCACCCTGTTTTTTTAGAGATAAAAACTCTCTTAGCTGGCTACTCTTCTCTGATGCTTCATCTTTAACCCTCTAATATCTGACTCTCAATTTTTATTATTAAGAATAATTAGAATTTCTGCTGCAAGCACCAATCTATGATCCCAGCAGAATATCATTAGCAATCATTTATTTATTTGTTTGTTTATTTATTTATTTATTTATTTGGTTTGTTTGTTTGTTTGTTTTTCCAGTCATGTTTGTTACTAACATAGGTCTTTGAACCATCCAGCTTCCTGTTCCTGGCCATCCAGGTAGTATCTAGAATTGGCTCCCTCTGGAAGTATGGGCCTTAAGTTAGATAAATCATTGGATGGCCACTCCCATAAGCTCTGAGCCACTATTGCCCAACCACATCTTGCAGGCAGGACAGATTTTAGGTAAAAGATTTTGTGACAGTGATTGGTGTACTAGTCTGTAAAGTTTTTTTGGAAAATTAATGGTGATTTGTAGATGGAAGTTTCTGTCCCACCTGGTCCCACAGCCATTCAGTTCCAAAGAAGCACACAGAAGCTTATATTAATTTTAAACTGTTTGACCTGTTGCTCTAACTTATTATTCATAAACTCTTACAACTTAAATTAACCCACAATTCTTGTCTATGGTTAGCCATGTGACTTGGTACCTTTTCTCAGGGCAGCATTCTCATCTTGCTTCCTCTGCATCTGACAGGTGACTGACTCTGCCTTTCTTCTTCCCAGAATTCTCCTAGTCTAGTCACCCCACCTTTACTTCCTGCCTGACTACTGGCCAATCAGAGTTTTCTTAAACCAATACAAGTGACAAATCTTTACAGGGTACAAGGACATCATCGCACAGCATCCCCCTTCTTTTCTTTTCAAAACAAAAACAAGAACTCTGAATGTAATCTCCTTTGTTTAGCTTTTTTCTTGATCATTATCCATAACAATTTGTAAGCAACACTCTAAAAAAGGCAAACATCCATAATCTATTTGGGGGGAATATTGGCCTAGTTTTCTAGGCTACTTTCTGCTGATTGAGGGTGCTGATAATCTTATGGGGACCCAAAGAGAATTTAGAATTATGGTCAAGTACTGACAGGAGTATTCTGTGAGGCCAGGTCATCTCAGTCACTAGTCTTGAGGCTGTTCTGGATGCAGAATTTAAAGGAAATTGCAACAGAGGTGCTCTGAAACATTGAATCATCTGGGCCATCCATGTCTATTAGAGTTTCTTCAGGGGGTCTTCCTTGTTCAAACCTGATTTTTCTTAACCCAGAAATGACACACTGCCTCTAATTTCCTGTGGAAGTAAAAGCAAAATCTGTTCTCCAAAGTAACATATCTTTTGACTTAAAATTTGAAGTCAAGGCATTTTCAAAATATATGTGTTGGATTAATCCAGCAGCATTTATAATCAAATGTCATTTAGCAGCTGTTGCTCCATCCCTAGCAGTCAAACAATTCAAAGATAGCACAATGACATATAGTATCCAGATTCTCTGTGTATTTTCCATCTTTACATGTTTTTTAAGCTCTATTTCTTTTATTTTTATTTTTAATTTTTGTTTTTTTTAAGACAGGGTTTCTCCTTGTATCTTTGTTCTGGATCTTACTCTGTAGACCAAGTTCACCTTCACCTCACAGAAATTCACCTTCCTCTGTCTCCCAAGTACTGGGATTAAAGGTGTGTACCACTACACTACTCTATTACTTTTTTTAAAAAGACTTTCTCTTTCCTTTTTCTTTTCTCTCCCAAACCTACATATAACTTTAAATACGCTGTAAGCCATTTAGAGGATTTTTTTCTTGTCTGCATCTGTCTTTAGTGTCTCTATCTTTTTCTGGGCACATAAGTCTAAAATCTGCTAGGCAGCATGACTAGTATTAAAGTTCCAGGTTTGGTGACTGACTTCTTTCAATTTCTTAGCTTTCTGAGAGTATAGCTTCATTTTGGAGGTACTGGTAGGAGCCATGTTTGTTGCAACAACTCTGAGGAGTTTCTAGGTACATGACAGCATCAAAAGCCTGCTGCCAGTTGTTCAAAATAACTATTTAAGTGTTTGGTGGCAAGGCCTCTTAAGAGTTGTGAGGATTTTATCTCTAATGCTGAGTCAGGAAGCTTCTCTTAAAAGAGTGGTGCCTCTGCTCACTCCCAGCAAACAGATACTCCCAGAGAAAAGATGGTTATCAAGAAGGTGCAATTGATCCTGTTCTTGTCTGTCTAGAATCCTTTTTTTAATAAAGCTTTTTCAGGCCCAATGTGGAAATTGTTGCCAAAAGTTTGGGCACCATTTGAAGATGGAAGTTTCTGTTCTGCACCATCCCACAGCCATTCTTTAGGGGTATATTATTTGTATTTTAATAAATAAATCTTGCCTGAAGACCAGAGGCAAAGCTAAGCCACTACAGGTCAGGTAATGGTGACACACACTAATCCTAGGGTTTGGGAGACAGAATCTCTGTGAGTTCAATGCCACCTTGGGCTACACAAGATCAGTGCAAGAACAAATCCAAGTCCCAGCACCAGAGGAAATATAAAATGAGAGAAGAGATGGGTTTACTCTGTTTAGTCTGGTCATCCAGCTTTGGTAGAGGTAAGACATATTTGGTGATTTGACTGCCTTGCTTTTCTGGTTTTGGGGATTCATCCAATTTCCATCTCTAACTTTATATTATTCATGTTATAAAAGAAACACACAGGCTATAAACTGGTCAGCCTATTAGCTCAGGCTTATTAATAACTAGCTCTTACTACTTAAATTAACCAATAATTCTTCTCTATATTTAGCCACATGACTTGGTATCTTTCCTAAGGGCAGCATTCTCATCTTGCTTCTTTTGTATCTAGTTGGTGACAGACGTTGCCTTTTCTTTTCCCAGAATTCTCCTAGTTTGATCATCCCACTTATATTTGTTGACTGGTTACTGGCCAATTAGCATTTTTTAAAACTAATACAAATGATAAATCTTTCCAGTGTAGAAGAGCATAATCAGTCCCACAGCAGGGATTTCATTGAATCTGTAGATTTCTTTTGGAAGGACAACCATTTTTACTTTGTTAACCCTACTGAACCACAAGCATGGGAGTTCTTTTAAAGTCTTCTGATACCTTCTTCAATTTCTTTCTTCAAATTATTTGAAGTTTCTGTAATATGAGTCTTTCACTTGTTTAGTTAGAATTATGCAAGATATTTTATATTATTTGTGGCTACTTTTGGTTGTTTTATGGCTAAGGGTGTTGTGTTATTGTTTTTATTCTCATCTCATTTGTAATTGGTGTATAGGAGGGATAACTATTTTTAGTTAATCTTGTATCTAGCAGTTCTCTGAAGGTGATTTTTCAGTCATAGAAGTTTGGTGGGAGAAGTTTTGAAATGTTTATATATACCATCATAAAATTTACCAAAAATTGTATCTCCTTTATCTATTTAAGCTGACTTATTGCTTTGCCTAGAACATCAATTATTATAATGAAAAGATATGGAGAGAGTGGACAGCCTTGTCTTCTTCCTTGAGTGAAATTTCTTTGAGCTTCTTGCCTCTTAATTTGGTGTGGCTATGGGCTTGCTGTATATTACCTTTGTTATATTTAGGTATGTCCCTTGTACCCTGAATGTCTCCTAGACTTTTATCATGAAGGGGTGATCGATTTTGACAAAGCCTTTTTCGGCACCTAATGAGATGATCATGTGTTCTTTTCCTTCTTGTTTTTTTTTT
>LOJH01048320.1:0-13050 GCA_001685095.1 Ellobius talpinus
CTCTTCCTTCACTGCTCTCTCATTCCCTTTCTCTCTTCCCACATCTGAATGTATAGATATGCATGTTTACTCCTTTATCCTTTCCTTCCATTTAGTTGTTTTTCTGCTGACCTAATTTCCGGTTTAGAAAGCCTGTCTTCTACTGTTAAACACATCTACTGAGTTCTTAGTTTAGTTACTTTGTCCCCTCAGCTCCAAAATTCGTAATTCTCTTCTCCATCTTCTCATTTTGTTTGGATGAAAACATTAATATTAAAGTTAAATTGTTAATGATAGGCATTTAAAGTAATGACAGTACAACTATATGTCTTTTTCTAGTGTATGTTTTAAAACTTGCTTTCGTTTTATGTCTCTGGGAATGCTGGGTAATGCCTTATTGGAAATAGTGAATGAAAAATTGTTGAGCCTCTGGATGCTGCATTCATCCACAGAGGACTTTTCCCTCCTCTTTTCTCTTTCCTAGCAGGAAGTCAAGAGATGATAGATTACCGTGTTCCAATCAAGAACTGAGAGATTCTGAGACTGGGTTTCCGGCTTTGTCAGGGCTGGGCTGCACCTGGCTCTTCTTTTCCCTTGGCTCATAACCCTCTGCTGTCTCCACTCTAAGTCAGGGTTACTTGCCAGAGCCCTTCCTCCTGGTGTATCCTCAGCTTTCTTCCCATCACTTTGAGAGTACCTCCAATTCTGCCTTTCTGGAAGCTTCCCATTGCTTGCCTTCCTGGCTTCCTTCTTTCACGCACAATGTTCAGGAGTCAGAAGATTCTTTGAGAGGAAATTGAAGGCAGTTGCATGACCTCTCTCCAGCATCAGGGTGCTCTTCATGGCTGTGAACTCCAAGCCTTGTCTGCTCAGACCGGCTTGACTGCTGAGGTTTTAGCCCAATGTATCCCCACAGTCTCATGACACTCGTTGGGAAATGGAGGAGAAACTGAGGGAAATGGAAGGCTCTCTTACTGTCAGGATCTTGGTCCCTAAAGTCCTGCTTGCCTTTATGACTCTCTGTTGACTCCTAACAGCTGCTTTCTGCAATATATTTAGCTTTTATAGTTGTTCTCTGCAGGGCAGTTAACCTGACACAAGCTACTCTGTCACAGACAGAAGGCAGAGTCTCCAGAGATTTATTTTTAAAAGTGGTTTTCAGGACAAGTCCTGAGGCCATTGAACATTTAGCTGTGTCTCCTATATCTATTGGAGGCATCCCCAGTAGGGGGTTGGCAAGGTCTTTTGGTGTCTTCAGCATCATGGAAACATCTTAGTAAGCACCACGGAGTGGGCTTGGCAAGTAGTGTTTTAAGATTGAGACTGCCGAGTGCTGGGATTAAAGGTGTGCACCACCACCGCCCACAAGACTGATGTGCCAAGTATGATTGTTCTTCACCAGATCACTCTGTTTCCTGTAACACCTTTTCTACAACTCTTGGTGGTGTCCACAGTCTTCCCCTTTGGACTACTGTGAAGGTAGTGTGAAACACACATGTACACATCCACTTCGCCTCCTTCCTCCTCTTGGAATGTTGACTTCAGTGTTCTGATTCCTCTTGATCACCATCAAGCCTCTTCCAAACCCTGGCTGTCAGCATCTTCATTGGAAACAGGTGGTGGAGAGGAAGTGGTACAATGAGGTGCACCCACTGGCTCCTTCCGGTTCTCTTGGTAAATTTGTCTTTAATATTTGGGTGAAAGAAACTTTGTGAAACAACAGGACACTTCAATAGGTCTTAGGGTCACACAACCCATTTTCTTAAGTTGGTTGGCCTTGTGACTATGGGTCTATTATCAGTGGGGAAGGAGGACAAATAACATGCCAGTGGGTGTAAGCAGATTTTTCTGTCCTGCCTGCTGGCTCCCAAATAACCACATGGAGAGTTCTTATTTATTATGAAAGCCCAGCCAATAGCTTAGGCTTGATTTTAACTAGCTCTTATAACTTAAATTAACCCATTTCTATTAATTTGTTTTCTGCCTCATGGCTTTATTACCTTTACTCACTACAGCCTATGCTTCTTTCCTGCTTCCTCTGTGCCTGACTGGCAACTCTGCCCTGCTTCCCAGCATCCTCATTGCCCCGCAAATTGGTCATTCCACTTTTTATTAAACCAATCCAAGTGACAAATCTACACAATGCACAAAAGGATTATTCCACGACAAGTGGGTCTCATAGGACTCCTGTGTGAATGGTAGCAAACATTTCACGCAGCATCAGGTCCTTGCAACTTCCATGCCCACAAATCTTCCAAGATGTACTAGCAATAGTTGTGCATTACTAGGTGATCCTGATCCCAGATCAAGCAATCCTGTGGCTTTAGATCTGGATTGTGCTCATCTCCAGGGCATCTGGGGCCTCTGCTCTTCCCCCAACTTTTTCATCATGTGCACCAGTCATCAGAGCTGTTCAGTATTCCCTGTCTGAGTACTTGGAAGGGACACTGCTTTCTTGTTTAGATTCTGATTAGCTTCACAGCTAAACACTATATTTATAATATCTTTTACTTTCATCCATATGTAATAGAAGCATCCCAGAAACACATTTCTCTCCTGTCCTTTATCATCTCCCAAGATAGACAGCTTCGTTTCTTCATCCAACAAATATTTACTGAGACACTGGTAGATACTATAGCTGAGCGCTGTAAGGGATACAGCTGGGAACAAGAAAGGCCCTGTCTGTGACCTTATGGCACTTGCAGCTTTGGGGGCAGGATAGCCTTGAATTCCTAGGCTAAGGTGTGTTGTAACAGACTGAGTTAGGGGACAGAGAGAGAGTTGGCTAAGTCAGTCTGTGCAAGGAACACTACACACAGGTGCCTCTCGCACAGAGAAGTACTCCAGCTCATGTTGCTCCTAATACGCTCAGGTTCAGGGATCATGTATGAGGAAATGAGTTGCTTATAGTTCAAGAGACAAATGCCTGGGAAACAAACTCACATCCAGGGTTTATTTTTAAAAGCAGTTCCCAGAGTCATAGAGACAGCACTGCCATGAGACAGGTGAGCAGTAAGTGAGCCTGGAAATGAAGCAAGAAGGGCTGAGGTCCAAAGCTTGTATCCAGAAGCTTGCTGCACAGTGACAGAATTAAAGTTACATCGCTGGAGAACTTCCTGGGCAGCCAGTTGGTAGCCACTCTGACCTGAGTGGGAGTGGGAGTGGGAGGTTTCTACTTCGTATGGTCAAACCTCCCTCCAGGAAGGACCACTGGCTTCCAGTCTGGGCCAGATCTCCTTCTCACATGTTTCTTGTACTTTTTCTGCCACTCTGATCATTGGCCCCCACCTCCTCCTCCTCCTATTCTTTACTTCTCCCTTTTCTTCCTTTTCCTCCCTGCTAACATCTGTTGAGCACCCTTCACTTTGTGAACCTTAGGTGATAGCTTCTTATGGCTGAGTCTGCAGAGCAGCTGAAGTCAAGGGCTTACATAATTCTTCCATCGCTTAAGACCCAAAGTTTTAAAGCTTCTTAGAAGGGTGTGTGTGTGTGTGCCACAGTATTTTCAACTTTGAAGATTTCTAATCACCAAAGGATCAACAACTAAACCTGGGACAGGATCTAGATCCGTCTCCCCCTCTTTGTGTTCATTCTAGAGGTGCCAGTGAGTCTCACGGTGAGCCAGGCCTACATGCTCTGAACCTTCCCTCCTCTTACTTTCCCTAATAGCCCACACTCTGGGTCCTCAGTGGCTCCCTTGCCTCTTTGGATTCGGATTTCAGTGAATCATTTATTTACATTTTATTCATAATTTTAATCATTCTGCAAACAATATTCTAATAGCATTAAACAATTGTAGAATCTAATAAAAGCCAGCCTTAACCTCATTGGAATCTCATTAAGAGGATGGCTGCTCTTTTTTTTTCCTTTTTTTTCTTTTTTCTAATTTGTTGAGATTATTTTGTCGGCTTTTGTTTTGTTTGCATTACCCAGGAGATAAGGGGCATGGATGGGATCTGAGGATATGGGTTTGCACAGGAACAATATTTTACTAATTTTCTTGAATTTGTGGATGAAAATGCTAAAGTCCAGGGAACAGAAGGGGCTAATTCAAAGTCGTGTATTAAATCGTGGCAGTTAAGAACCAGAGCTGTGGCTCATATCTCCCCTGTGAGATCTGTGATGTGTGTATGCACCTGTAGCCCTGACATAGACACTGGTGTGTGGGGAGATACTTACTGTCTTCAGGAACACTGCAGAGATATGGTTCACCTCCAGAATGGTGGGGTAGCCTCAGGCAGTATTTGCTAAGGTTATTGTGTTACTTGCCTAACCTTTCCTATACTAGCCTAGGAGTGTTCCATTTAGTTCCACCTATCTGGATCAAAGACCTCTGTGTTCTGGGTGTTGGAGGAGGCCGCTTGTTGGTTCCCAGCTGCTCATCAGCTCAGCCCTGAACTAATCAATCACACAGAAACTACATTATTTAAATCACTGCTTGGCCCATTAGCTCTAGTTTCTTATTGGCTAACTCATACATCTTAATTTAACCCATTTCTATTAATCTGTACATCACCACGAGGTCGTGGCCTACCAGCAAAGTTTCAACACTCTGGCAGTGGCTCCATGGCTTCTCCCTGACTCTGCCTCCTTTCTCCCAGCATNCACTGCTTGGCCCATTAGCTCTAGTTTCTTATTGGCTAACTCATACATCTTAATTTAACCCATTTCTATTAATCTGTACATCACCACGAGGTCGTGGCCTACCAGCAAAGTTTCAACACTCTGGCAGTGGCTCCATGGCTTCTCCCTGACTCTGCCTCCTTTCTCCCAGCATTCAGTTTAGTTTTCCCTGCCTAGCTCTGTTCCCCTATAGCTCTGCCCAAAGCACTTCCTTTAATTAAGCAGTGGTATTCACAGCATACAGAGGGGAATCCCACATTATCTGGGCTCTGAGATGGGTGACTCTTTACGTACTATAAGAAAAATAAAATCTGCACCAGAATGACTCACTGAGGTCACAGGTCAAAGGAAAAGAGAATGAGAGAAAAAGAGGGAACAGGCAGAAAACCTTTCTTGTGGTCTCATCAGCACGTGCATGCTCATGTCCCTGTCTCTTGGAAGAAAAATCTACTGCTAGTATTAATAATTATGCTAGCTTTTGTATGGCACTTTGCAGTTTGTCTGTTTTTTACTGTGCTTTTGAGTCCGTTATCTCTTCACATCGTGTGCTGTTGGAGATGGAAGGAGGGGGGAGCAAGGAAGCTGGCTTCTTTTGGGGCTGAGCACTCTCTCTCTGTTTCTCTAGGAGTGGAGCCCTCCAAGGTGGGTGGTGCTATCCAAAGTGGACACTGAAGTCACACTTATTGAGACTGTGTAGTGGAGGACAATGCCTCCCTGTCAGCCGTCTCTCCACACTGTTAGTCGGGATGCCTGATTTCCAGCCTGGGTCTTCATTTCTCTTTGTGCTGAAAGCTTGGCTGGACTTTGCAACTGGTTCTGCGGAAGTCTGGGTCCTGTCCCGGGTCTGTGGCTGGTGCTAGAGTTCTCCTACAAAGCTGGGCCTTCACTGGAACAAAGCTGCTGCCACCAATGGGACTTTGCCAACTGGCAATTCCTGAATTTCCTGTGTACCCTTTTGTGATAGACATGTAGACTATTGTAGGTAATGGAAGGGGCTGAAATTCAAATCAAATTTTGGTGCATGCAAGAAAGTGAAGCTTTAGGAAGTTTCCAGAACTGGTTTGATCTGCTTTCTTGGGACAGTAGGAAAAAATGGCAGGGATACAAAGATGAATACCATGCCTACCACACTTGCCACCCAGACCAATTAACCGAATTTCTTCTAGTTTAAAAGAACACAGAGAGCCAGGCAGTGGTGGCACATACCTTTAATCCCACACTCAGGAGGAAGAGGCAGGAAGATCTCTGTGAGTTTGAGGCTAGCCTGGTTTAGGACAGGCTCCAAAGCTATAGAGAAAAGAGAAAACCTCTCTCTAAAAACCAAAAACCAAAACCCACCCCCCAAAAGCACCCAGAGAAAGGATAGGTCAGTGACAATTCATTCAGACCACCCAGTGTTCTGTGACTCTCTCCTCAAACAGGCTCTTGCTCCCCCATCTCTGCCAACCTCCCCGTCCACCTTCCCTTAAATGATGCCTGAGATGTATTCACGTCTCCCGTCTTTAATGGCTCATCTGCTCACTGTGCTCTCCTTGCTTGTCCCTTGGGCATCCATGCCCCGATCTTCTGTTGGATTGTTTGTCCACAGCTGATGGAAAACTGTGGCCTATTTCCTTGACCGAAGCTGAGCCAGGTGAATGATCTCCAGGACCTTGGTGTCAGGTAACTTCTCAGTTCCTACCTAGGACTCAAGATAGGAGAAGGTGAGGGGGTAGTGGTGTCTTTGACCACTTAGAAAACGCCCTCAGCCACTTCTAATTTACCACGCTGGACGCCAGACACGCATGTTATTTTTCTGAGGACTGTCTAATTTTCCTGGGCTCTGCCTGGGAATCCAAGAGTGCTCAGCTATATGCTGGGATTTCCTAATGAAGCTGTGGGGCCAACTGTCAAGCTCTCACGACCCTAGAGGTTCCGAGTGCTAGGAGGACCCAGGAATTCTTTGCCTTTATTCTCCTTATCCTGCCTCTGCTACCATAGTAAGGACGTTCACTTTCGTTTTTCAATCCGGTGGGGGCACATCTATGCCACATTCTGCTTCCGTGTTCTGTGACCTTCTTCCATGCCCCCCTCTACTTTTAGTAGGCAACAAGCTTTTTAATCTGGTGTAGCAGTAGGGATGTAGAACAAAGAAAAAAGAAAACCAAAACCAAAAAAAACAAGTTTAGTGAAATTTAGTTTCCAAAATGTAATTTCCATTTTGTTCCCGATGTAATTTCCCAAATGCCATGGTATTTCGTAAGGTCAGTGACAGCATGGATGGAAGAGCCCCTTGGACATGGTCATTTGGTCCCCGTCGAGTGCGCTTCCTATAGCCCTAGACGTCTTCCTTCCCACATGGTCACACATCGCAGCCAAACATCATGAATAACCCAAGGCCACAGACCACTCTCCCAGGCCCAGTTTCCTTGTGGGCTTAGCCCACTTAGCATACAAACCTCTGCCCCATGTCATGCTAGTGAGTACGCCGAATAGAATTTTGATGTATGAAGAAGGTTTCACAATTACTGTCTCAATTTCTGTGTGTCTCTTTGCAAGCATCCAAACAAGAAAACTCTGAAAGTGTCCTCTTTAGATACATTTAAAAAAATATCAAGTTGTAGCTCATTCTCAGTCAAGCCTTCAGTAAGCAAACAGCCCCAGAGGTGGTCTATGCCCTACAACCAGTGAACTCTTTATGGTCTTTAAAAATAAATATGAATCGTGGTGGTATAAAAGCAATAGCTTAATAAGAAACTGTTATCCCAGGGGAGTTTGGATTTGGGGGCTGGCAGAGGGGATCGTTTATATCTTTGAGGGAGAAACATACATCTGTCAGCCTCCAGTCCCCACCCCTGGCACTTATACGTGCAGAGCTTAGCATCCGAGGGCCTTCTGACAAATTACATCACTGTTCAGACCAGCAATGGCTGCCCTCCCGGATTTGAAGAGAGAATGTGGAATTAGAACAGAGCTCAGTGTGGCCACTGTGGAGCTCCTTGGGGGCCGAAGTGAAGCACAGAATGAAATTAGCTATTAGACCCCCATCTGAATGCAGATGGGTTTTTGTTGTCTCCCCTCTGGGAACTCCCCTCATCACGTGACCTTCTGGGCTCTTCCTTTCTGAGTCTACCCATGCTGATCTTTCTGACACTTCCCCAAACCCGGCCTTACTTTCCAGCTGCAGAGTTAAAAGGTTTTAGAACTATGCTGACCTCTTCCCTGATGGTGGGGAGCCACCTCCCGTTTTCTGAGTGCATAAGTTCAAGTGTTCTCAGCTCAGGGCTGCCCGCCCATGCTGCCCTGAAAGTTGGAATCTTTTCTCTCTCCTCTCTGCCCTTGGTGCACTGCCCTGCAGTTCTGGATCCAGAAGGGCGGAACTTTCAGCCACGCAGTGTGCGCCACTGCCCACTCTTCATAGGACCCAGGCCTTGCCTTCAGCTCTAGTGTTCTCTGATTTCCTGATGGCTAGGCCATCACAGTTCTCTCTTCCTTGTTCTCCTGTCCTCCACCTTGGGTCTCAGTCCATCATGGCGATCAATACCTGACAAGTGGGTGATGAATGGCGTCTTCCTTTCCCTCCATAAACTAAAACTCAACTGACACTAGTTCGTTTATATCTGAATCACCCTCATCATTCAAAGACTGATTGTACAAAGCCAAACTGGAATGCGAGCTGGCGGATTCTTTCTCTCTCCACTTAGCCTGTACTCACTGCCTCACTTCCTCCGGTGCAGGATCCTGGTGGCTGAGGGGTGGTCGAATCACCACGGCTGTAGGTAGGAAGGATACAGTTGCTTTATCTCTGGATGGGGATTCTTGAGAACGCTCCTCTTTTTACCCAGATTTTCTGGGAAAATTATGAAAAGACTGTGACCATGTTTCAGAAATATAACCATATAACTAGTCTTTCCTCTGTGGAACCAGGGCAAACAATGATTCTTTTGAAAGAGAAGAACTTGGAGTTTTTCCATGGCATTTAGAAAATACAGCACCTCTCTTCTGTCACCAGATCAATAACGACAATGATGGCAATGAAGATGGTGGTGCTGCTGGTGATGGTGAGTGTGTGGTCAGAACTGTCTGGACCAGTTTTCTTTCTCGTGATGGAGTACGGACACACGAATTTTAGCCTCTTGTTTTCTCATTGTCTCAAATGTGTCATCCTGATCTGCGCTGCTGGTTAGCCATAGTTGTGTTTTGATAACTTCTCTGTTGCTGTGGTAACCTCTTGAAATGCCATCTAACTATGATAGGACATTTCCCCCCCCATGTTGAGGGCTAGCCTGCATGCTGTCTGGAGTCAGGCCAGCTGCCAAGTCAGGGAATGTGACTGTTTTATGTGTCCTGTATTGAAAGACACTTAAGACTAGCCGAAGTAAAACTTACTGTGAGATTTACTCGGCATCAAACAACCTGACTCATCTGGGAGTCCCTGGCCCCCTCTTACTAAATGGATGGAAGTGGCTTATTGCTTTGGTACCTGAGAGGCACAATATAGAAAATGTAGAAAATGCTTCAGAAACTCTGGCCATCTCTCCTGGGGGAAAGCTCATCTGTACCCATGCCCGAAAAATGTTTGCTTTATCTCTACTCCCTCCTTCCCCTGACCCCCCACCTTCACCCACACACAAGTCCCTTCTCCAGGAGGGCTTCCTCTCAGTACTCCAGACTCCTGCATGTAGCCACCCGCTTGGAGTCTCTACATGGTTGCTGCATCAGATCTTAAAACAACCATCTCTGTTAACAGAACCCTGGTCATCTCCTCAAATCATTCTTCCTCCCATCTTTCCACCCAAGGGCTGGTGCTCCACAGGTCACAATCTAGAAGCCTCCTGTGACCACTCCATTCTGCTCCTACCCTATCCCTTGGCCTAATAGCTCATTCATCAGCCAGTCCTTTTGCTAAATTTTTTCCTTTATTTTATCTTATTGAGACTGAATCTCTTGCAATCCAGTCTGGCCTCAAACTTCCTGTTGGAGCTGAAATTGGCCTTCTCCAGCTTCCATCTCCTGAGTGCTGGGCTTACAGGTGTACGCCAACACACCTGACAGTCCTGTTGATTCCGCTTCCAGAACCTACCTTCTGGTTTATTCTCTATATGGAAGTCTTCTTAAAACTGAAGTTAGACCAGGTCACTGACCTTGCCAAAACTCACCATTGAATTCCCATCACACTGAGAATAATATCTGAATTTTGTGTCCATATCTTTAAGGCTCTCAAGTATCTTTGCGACCCTGTCCTGTGCTTCCTTCTTCCCCATACTTTCCCTTCTCGGTGGCTGCCCCCTGTTCTTGGCTATACTACCCCACCTCCCTCCTACCCCTCTTCTAGGCTGGAGATGGAGTCGAGGCAAACATCCTTAACCCTAACATAGATTCTCAATGGGAGGATTCTACTAGCATCCCTCTGTTGGAACTCCATGTGCTTTCTCATGGCCTTTTCTGCAGGGAGCACCATCCTTTCCCCGGCAGCATCTCCTTCCTAGGTCTGTCTTAGCTGCTCCTTGGAATTTCTTCACCCACGGTGACAGACTGGGCTCAACTTCCTTGTGTATTCCTCACGGCCCTCCATGTTCCCGAATGACCTGCTTGTCCTTTCTCTATGGCCTGGCTCCCTGCCTGGGCCATGAGATCCACGGCGCAACACTGTGTGTGTCTCCTCCGCTGGGCCAAAATCAGTGCCATGAATTGAGCCCACAGGAAGAGACAGGCAGGTGATGGTGACGCTTGAGAAGAGGTACCAATCTTGAGGGAAAACAAAAGACAGCTTTGCTGTCCTAATTCTAGACGCCACTCCAGCCCCACAGTGGTGACAATGGACAAGCCTGTCACTTGCATTTCTCATGCTTATTATTGTTTTTCTGCCTCAGCTGTTTAAAGATAAACATGGTCTCAGTTGTCATGCAAAAATTAGCACAAAGTTTTCTGTTAGAAATAGATGTTATCTGAAAATACTTGACACTCTGTGTCTAGTACAGAGAAATCCAAAATTAAATACAAGTGTCTTGTAACACAGTATTTTATTTTGCCGTATCCTGACCACTTTTTTTGTGGTAGACTGCTTCTTATTCTTAGTCAGAGAAAGGAAACCATCAATGTGTTCCTAACACCATAAAAATCCTCATTTTGATTATTTGTCATTATGTATATTCAATTGCCTCATAATAACCTAAAGTAGAAATAACCCAATTATATATCAACTGATGAATGCATGAATAATGTGTATACAATATATAATCCACACAATAGAGTATCCTTTAGCAATAAAAAATGAAGTGCTGATACGTATCACAACACGGATGGACCCTGAGACATGCTGGGGAAGAAGCCAGTCATATAGGATGCCAGACTATGACACAGAGTCAGAAGTAGACAGAAAGTAGGTTGCACATAGCCTTGAGCTGTGGCGTTCATAAGGAATTTGGAGTGACTGCTAATGGATGTGGCATTTCTATTTGGGGTAATGAAAATGTTCTAAAATGGATGGTGGTGATGGATGTTCAACTTTCTGCGTATACTAAGAACTACAGAATTATATTTTCAGTGGGTGAATTCTAATGGTATGTGAATTATATTTCAATAAAGCTGTTTGAATTAATTAATTTATTGAATTAAAGTGAGAGGAGCCTGGTTCTCTGATGACAGCATGACTGAATAGGCAGTGAGGGGGCTTTGTGTTAAACGCCAGCTTTGATTAGATGTAGATAATTGATCACACCTTTCCTTCTTTCCCCCTCCTTCCTTCCGTCTTCCGTTGACATCTTTTGGAACCTTGCCTCTGAGGCGAGTCAGGTGGGGTGGTGATCTTTCACGAGCTGAGCTGAGGTGTGGCCAGTAGAGTGGCAAGGAGTTGTGTAAAGGGTAGCGATAGTCTGTTGTTCAGTGGGCACAGACTGTGCATCCTGGGGGATCAGCTAGAGGAGTATGTGTGTTTAGAAACATCTTTAGTCATAGCAAATACGCTAAAAGAATTCTTATGTGACTTCAGCGGCCACTGACTCTGTGGGGTGATGGAGGCCAACAAAGGAACGAACGTCTCCAGGGCTGAGGACAGGGTGCACAGCAATCTCCTACAGGTCCCGGAAGTCTGGGGTATGGGGCCCTTTCCAGGAGAGAGTCCTGGGAAGTTATTGTTGGGTAAATCAAACAAACAAGCAAGTAGACTAGGTACTTGGCTTGGTGAAGCAGCTCAGATGTTTGCGTTTGGTGGACTGCTCAGTTTGAGGCAGGCTGAGCAGTTTTCCTCATTTGTGACTTGCCTGATCAGGGTAGAAGAAGGTGAAGTCTTCTCCCAGCTCAGGGAATCTAGCTGAAGAAGCCCATTTCTGCAAATACCTGTCTCTGTCCCGTGTAGAGATCAGGGGAGAGGGCATGCAGTCGCTTTGAGCAGGCTGCATGGTCCTGGTAGGAGAGCTACTGAAAACTGTGTGCGAGACATTCGCCGCTAGAGGGAGCACTGCGACGTTCTACATCACCGGCCCTGGGCTCTCGGGCGGCAAAGCGAACTGGCAGGAAGCCAGGCTTTGGCAGGGGGAGGCGATCTTCTTGAGAAACTCAATCTCTTTACCTTTGCTCTTTTCGTTTAAAGATTTCTCAGAAGAAACCGGACCTGAAAATCCTCATTATTATTATTATTTTATTTTGGCAAGGTTTGCAGAGTCACCCCCACCCCCCATTTTGTGGGGCTAGAGTTTGGGGTGCCCACTGAGGCCTGTATCATTCTGGGGTGCTTAACAGGAACGGGGCGAGAGGAGACAAGAGTAAAGTGAGGCCGGACTGGAAGAGGTCCTGCCAGTGTAAGAGAGCTGGAAAGGGCTTGGAGAACTGGGTAAAGAAAACTGAAAAGGGGGGCTGATGCCATGGTAGGTGAGTGTGGGACAAGCATCCATGGTTTGCCAATATGCTCTGCTCTGGCTTTTTAACAAGTCATTGGGATAGCTAGAGCATGTCCCGCTTTTTTTTTGGCCCCCACCTCTCCCGCCCCCAACTTGTTCTGTTGTGCTAGCTTCCTATGGTTGCTGACCCTTCTTGAAGTGTCCTAAGATTGGAAATGGTGGGTGTCCAGAGCAAAAGCCTGTGTTCTCTGGCTACCGTCTAGATGGTCACTATGTTCTTGGACTACATTCTAGTTCTCTTATGACCCTAGCCCTACTCCAACAGCAGGAGACTCAAAGTCCCTCTTCTTCCTTCCCACACTGGCTCCTGTACGCGGGAGTCAGATCTTCTTAGCAGCAACTGTACACAGGCAGCAGGTGTATAAGGATGGATGCTGGATATGTGCCCACCCACAGCTCTCCACAGAAGCCTCAGGAAGATGGTACCCCATCTGCAGCAGAGCAGGTCAGAATGGGCCTGCTGAGGCTCCTGTCACTGGCATAGGAAATGTTGGTGATCACCATGGTTACCTGGAGGCTGGGAGCTCTGACAGTTGGAGGCAGAGCAGGAGAAGAGGGCCTGGAAACCTCT
>LOJH01048323.1:0-13049 GCA_001685095.1 Ellobius talpinus
GGCCAGCTCAGAGGGAACTCTCAGCAGTGTGAGCCCCACTGACGGCTCTGGCATGGACCCGGCCCTATAGGCTTGGAGCCGCCCAGACACGGGAAGGATCAATTCAGTGATATTACATGTAGCATCAGGGCCATGGCACCAAAAGCCCTCCTCAGAAATGTAGTTCAATTAGACTGAAGCATAGCACAGACTTAGTTCAAATCGCAGCACTACCTGTGTCCAGTCTCGGGTAGATGTTGTACCACCTAAGTCTCTTTACCTAGGAAACAAGGACACTGTCTGCATCTCATAGGAGTAAACACAAACAAATTGCCAGCCCAGGGCTCACAGAGATTTCATTTCCCAAAGTAAGAGCAAAAGGACGAATGAAGAGGTTGGAGAGATGGCTCAGCAGTTAAGAACTCAAATTGCTCTTACACAGGACTTGAGTTCAATTCCCAGCACCCAGGTGGGCAGGCTCACAACCCCCTGTAACTCCAGCTCCAGGTTATCTGACGCCCTCTTCTGGCCACCACAGTTACTGCACTCACAAAGTGTGCATGCCCACAGATACATAACCAGAAACATAATTAAAAATAGAAAAAAAATCTTTTAAAAAAATGAAGAATGAGTTCCATAAACACCGAGGGCTATAGAGCCTTCTACAAATTCCAGAATATTCTACTCCTCTCTTTTAAGTCTTTAGACCACAGTCTTTCCTATTTTACCGGTTCACTGCAGGTTTTTGTACTGTCTTTCAAAGGGCCAGCTTCATTTGACACTCAGTGAGTGCTGTTATGTAGACACAAGCCTAAGTTGTAAGGCTTGAGTCTGGTCCCTAGAACACCGTTTTAGTTTCTAGCAGAAGAGGGAGAATAGACAGCCAGCTCTCCAGGGTTTCTGCAGGGAGACCAGCTCTGCCATCCATGGAGGAAGTTCCTTCCTACTGGGCCTTGGTTCGCCCCATGTGACCTGGGAATGACGTCATTCTTGCTGTGGCACAGTGTGGGTGTGGGTGGGACCTCCCTGCTGAAGTCCTAGGACTTGGGAGGGGGATTCGTGTGGTTTGCCTGGGGCAAGTCGTGTGCACCTGCCCCTCTGGTGACCATGACAGTTGCTAGTGGCATGAGCTGGCAGTAGTATTAACGGGGATTAAGTGGATCAAGGCTGGCTGTGAGGTTGGTGGTGACTAATACCATCATTCTAGTCCAGGGAGGGAACCTGTAGGAGCGAAGGCTTGCATGACAGTGGTCCTCCAGGGAAAGCCATGCTTCCCAGCCCCCAAACACACCCTGGTGGGTGGTGCAGCCATCTCACACAGCCTCTGCTTCAATCACTTCCCTCCCCTGGCCTCCACAAATTGAACTCTCCAAGCCTCAGATTCATTGAGACTCAGGTAAATCTCCTCTTTCAGCCTAACAGTTCTGGGGCCAGAGTAGAGTATCAGAGTACCTGCCAAGGCATTCACAGGCCCTGGGTTTGAGCACCTGCCTGGCATTCATTCACAAGGCCCTGGGTTTGATCCCCCAGCCCCACCAGGAAGTGATGCTGAGCTGTGAACAGGCTCAGTGGAGAACCTGGGCACTCCAACAAGTGTGGTCCTCCAAGGACCAGCATCCTGCATCCCCACAGAGTCACCTGGCTGGAGGTGCAGCCTCAGGAGCCCTGCAAGACCTATAAAGCCAGACTGCATCTTAGCTAGATTCCTAAGGCTGAGGAGTACAGCGTGCATGCTGAAGTCCCAAGTCCCAGGCTCTGCCTTCTGACTCCTGCTGGGTCAGTCTGGGTTATGCTGGGTGTGGTTTCCTCCTTTGGAAAGTAGAGACCAATAATAGTGTACACACACACACACACACACACACACACACACACANAAAGCCAGACTGCATCTTAGCTAGATTCCTAAGGCTGAGGAGTACAGCGTGCATGCTGAAGTCCCAAGTCCCAGGCTCTGCCTTCTGACTCCTGCTGGGTCAGTCTGGGTTATGCTGGGTGTGGTTTCCTCCTTTGGAAAGTAGAGACCAATAATAGTGTACACACACACACACACACACACACACACACACACAGCAGTGAGCTGATGAGCTAATACAACCTAAAAATGGAAAACCTAGAAATAGTGTTGGGTCCAAAGTAGGGACCAAGGGTCCCTGGTCGCCCTGATCAACCTTCTTTCCTGGGAAGTAGGCCCCTGTCCCCTGTGCCTTGGCTTCCCTCCCCTCTCCCTGACGGCCAGGCTGTAACAGAGAAAGAACTGGTGGGTGGTAGGGCTTTTACAGGGTACCCCAAGTGATCACAGCGATGACAATGTGCAGGTGGGGCTGTAGGAGCTGATGACAACCTTCCTGGAGTCCTTAGCACACTCTTGGCTTTCTAACATTCGAAACCCATTTTTTTTCCTTTTTCTTTTCTTGAGAGGTGGTTTCTCTGTATAGTCCTAGCTGTACTGGAACTCACTTTGTGGACCAGGCTGGCCTCGAACTCTCAGATAGCTACCTGACTCTGCCTCCTAAGTGCTGGGACTAAAGGCATGCGCTCCCACACCCATCCCTCAATAACTATTTTATGGGACTGTTCACCTGGGAGGCATGAGGCTCTCTCCTTACTCCCTCCAGCCGCGAGAAAGCAGGGGAAGGAGGAGGGGAGAGAGGCGAGGATGCAGGGGAAGGAGGAGGGGGAGAGAGGCGAGGAAGCAGGGGAAGGAGAAGGGGGAGAGAGGAGAGGAAGCAGGGGAAGGAGGAGGGGAGAGAGGCGAGGAAGCAGGGGAAGAAGGAGGGGAGAGAGGCGAGGAAGCAGGGGAAGGAGGAGGGGAGAGAGGATATATATTGTAGTATACTGCAATAGCAATCTCTAATGGCAGACGGCTCTGTGAGGCTTCTCCACATCTGCAGGCGACAGAGGCTGAACTTCATCTCCTCCGTGGGTTCCACAGCCAAAGCAGATGCTGCCCACTGCACTGCCCCTTGAAGAGCTCCTTTCTGTCCCCCCAGTGTAACTGCCGTGGCAGGAACGAAAGTGCGATAGTCCCCAAGGAATTCAAATTTCCCCTGACAGTTTTACGCTGGGAGAAGAAAAAGGCCGAAGGCTGGTGCAGGCAGGAGGAGGCACCCACCTCCGAGGAAGAGATGGTGCAGGCAGGAGGAGGCACCCACCTCCGAGGAAGAGATTCGACACCCTCTGACAATCTGGCAGACCACCTTACAGGACAGACAAACTGAGACAAGGATGGTCAGTAGTGCAAGGCCACACTTGGACCAGGACTCAAGTGCATGTATCTGATCCTCTATTTAAATGCACACACTCAGACCTCCCAGATACATACATGAGGGCCAGAGGACAGGTTGTGGGGGGTCAGGTCTCTTCTATTAGAGATCAGAGCCAGGCTGTTCAGCTTGATGACAAAGCCTGCTGAGTCTCTCTGGCTCCTCATCTCTATTTATGCTTCATGGATAGGAACTAGAAATGGATGTTGGGGTGGGGGTCACTAGACTTCTTAATTCCTCTCCCCAAAGCGGCACATGGAATAAACTCCCTTTCCCTGCTCTGCTTAGCTTCTATGTCTAATTAGCATGCTGGGGACAAACGGCTGAGCCTGCCTTGTAAGGGCTGCTGGGCTCTGATCCCCACAGTTCCAGTTATCCCAGAAGCCTGGCTGCAGCTGGCATCTCGCCTTCCCTCGTTCTTCCAGTCCCTGTCAGAGCTCTCTCTTAATCCTTACCGCGCCTGCCTGGCTTGAGATCAAGGTCTAAAGGAGGAATGAGGTGGTGCTGGGCTCCTCGGCTGGTCAGGGAGCGTGCGGTGGTCGCGCCCTTAGGCTGCCAGCAGCAAACACCTGTCGGAAGCCTGGGTTTGAGCTTCAGGTTTGGTGGAGTTGGAGCTGAGCGCACATGGACCCTGTAAGGATTCTATGGTGATTGGTAAAGGTCTCCTCTTTCCCAAGGGGGAAGGCGAGTCCGGGTACCCGTGTTCATTACTATGACTATTGTAATAAATGGCTATAGATTTGCTAGCTCTGTGGGAGTTCTGGGGGTCAGAATTCTAACTGGGGTGTCTCTGGGCTTAGACGATCTCCCTCTGAACAGGGCCTCTGCTCTTGGAGACCCCTCCTCCCCTGGTGTGGAGCCCTCCCTCCAGCCTCAGAGTGAACACAGTTGAGTCTGCTTCCTGCCATGCAGTCCCTGCTCTACCACAGGGAAAGGGTTCCTGCTGTGGTCAGGTCTGTGCCCTCTTGGTGAGACAGGGTTTCTCTATGTAGCTCTGGCTGTCCTGGAACTCACTCTGTAGACCAGGCTGGCTGTAAACTCAAGAGATCAGCTTGCCTCTGCCTCCTGAGTGCTGGGATTAAAGGTGTGCACCGCTACCATCTGGCTATGGTACTGGAGTCTTAGTCCTAATCAGAAAATCCCCTTTGTAGGTTTCAAAGATTCTAGGAATTAGGAGGTAGACTTTTGTGTGTGTGTGGGGGGGATAAGGAGAGGTGGAGAGCAGGACCCCTGAGTAGCTCAGGCTGGCCTTGAACTTCTGATCCTCCCACTGGCACCTCCCAAGATCTGACATTTTTGCAGGAGCTACCAGGTCCAGTAGATGTGATGCCAGGAATCGATCCCAGGGCTTCATTTATGCTAGGTAGAGTCTACCAATTTAGCTTGGGGTGGACCTTTTATACGGACCATTATTCTGCCTAGGACAGAGGTTAGGCAATCTGTCCCACCCCACCCCCCACTCCCAGGCTGGAAAAAGAGCTGCAGCCAGCGGCCCCTTCCCCCACGTTCCTCCCTTCTGGTTCTGATAGCCACAGACTGGGTTGGGGCTCATAGGAAAGCGGTCACAGGAGTCTTCTAACTGGACAACTAAACTTCCGAAAACTTAGATATCGTCAAAGGTGTCCTGGAGATCAGAGGACAGACATGCTGAAGACAGAGAGAAGCCCAGCTGCCGAAGAGCCATGGAAAGTCTGTCTCTACTTAACCCTAACCCTAACCATGTTAGTTAAAAGCAGGAGGTCCTTTGTGTGAGAGAGAAGTGGTCCCTCGCAGGTGGCAGCGGGGGGGGTGCTCACCTCCACCCTCACACCTCACCCCCACAGCCAGTCTGCTCAGGTTTACCTGACTGTCCAGGGCTTTGGACATTGGCGTCTGAGGTGTGACGGCAAGGCTGTTGCTCTGAGCTGTGGAGCGAGGTAACTGTAAATGGAGCTGGCGGGAAAGGGGGTCCCCTCCTGTTCTTTTATCTTTTACTCAGTAAGAGGAGTCTTGAGACCCCTGTAAGACCCCTGTGTTGAAGCCGCTTAGGTTTCTTAGGTAGACACCTTTTCCTTTCCTTATTTTCCTCAAGAAAATGAGTGGCTTTCTTGTCTTCTTGGTTCCACGGAGATTTGACTAACAGAACGTGAGTTCAGACAGTAAGGAAATCGGGGAGGGGGACAGTGGAGGTAAGGAGGATAAAACTGGGGTGAGCCAGCTTATGGTTAACTAGCGCATGCGCACGCCTTGAGGAAGCCGATTTCCTCATCTATAACATGAGAATTCAAATCTCTGGAGCATAAAACCAAGAGGAAAGGTTTGTAAAAGAAAACAGAAGCAAACAGCTGGTCAGTCAACACCATTTCTTAAGTTGCCTACTGTGTGCCAGGTCCTGAGGTGCCTACTGTGTGCCAGGCCCCATCCTGAGGACCCAGTGATGGGCCAGGAAGATTCAGGTGCTTGTATCTGGGGACCTAAAGGGATTATCACAGTGACGGAAAGATACCTGTGTCCTAGGAGCATCTGCAACTGCCACAGATGGATGATGGCTTTCCCAAAGATGCTTAAAGGTAGAGAGCCTGGGACTTGAAGAGCCCAGAATCCCCAAGGGCCCTTGGGTGGATCCCACAGTCTCTCCCTTCGCACACAGTAGTGCAGTAGCTGCCTCCTGGTTAAAGGGCTGAACTTCCCTGTTGTTTTCCTTTGAAGTCCCTCTTCCTGGCTCCAGGAGAAACAAGCCCTTCCCAAATTGTTCCTGGTAATTGGGGCGGAGAGTGAGTCAGGGCTCTGCGGTTCTACTTTCCCTGCCAGCTGCTCAGAGCGCCTTTCAGGGAAGCAGGCAGAGGATGAGGGCCAAGTAATGATTTTTTGCGTTCTGGGATGAAGCCACAAGGAAAGGCAAAGGCAGCTTGGCTGTGGCTCCTTCCTTCTGTGACATGCCGTGTGGGCAGGTATGTGTGAGAGGGTCTGTGACCTCACTCCACTGTGCCCCAACCTCTCTAAGCCTCCTTTCTGGGCCTTGGTTTCCTTTCCTATGCATGGGGGGCTCTTTGCTCCATCCATCCCTTGACTTCCTTAAGAGGAAGATGTCTGCTAATACTGAAGAACAGAAGGTGCATCCTGGGGGGCAGAGGGTCACAAGGTTTGGGTGCTGATGCCTCTGTTCAGGTTCCAGCTGCCTATCCCCAGTTGAGGGCACGTGACTGTAAGAAGAGTGTGAGGATCCAGCTGTGGCTCAGATCACATCTGCAGCCCTTCTCTCAGACACTGAGAGGCACCTACTGAGACTCCAGCTGTGCGTCCCCAGCTAACAGATTCCCAGAGGCCAGGGTCTCGCTTCTGGGAGGTGAGTTTACATCAAAGTAGGTATTGGTGGACATGCACTAGGCTTCCTACCTCTTCCCTGTTTCCTACCTGGGAACCAGAGAGTCTGGCTGCATGCAGGTGTGTACTGTGAAACCTCCCCTATTCTCAGAAGAGACCCTCCCACCCCACACCTGCTTGTGCCGTGTGGACCCCGATTTCCTTTTCTCAGAGCCCTGCTGTGCTGTTTTATCATGGCATTAACAACTCCCCATAACCCCAACAACCTGCATCAGTGCCCCCCCTTTATTTGGTTTTGCAAGACAAAGTTTCTCTGTGTGGTCTTGCCTATCCTGGAACTCACTCTGTAGACCAGGATGGTCTCGAACTTGCAGAGATCTGCCTACTAAAGGCACGCACTACCAATGCCCAGCTGTCAGTGTCCTCTTCAATCTGCACCCAAGACCTTTCAATGGCTTGGATTTCGCCTCTCTTGCCCTTAGTTTCCTCATTTGCAAAATGTGAAGACGGAAAAGGCAGTATTCCATCAAGTCTAAGACCCACCAGTCTACAGACACCACTGTTTTAAGTAATACAAGAAGCCAGCTGGGGCTGCAGCTCAGGTACTAGATAGATTGTCTAGCGTGCACCAAAACTGGAGTTTCATTCCAGGTGGTGGTCCATGCTTATGATTCCAGCACTCAGGGGTGGAAGCAGGAAGATCAGCTGTTTGAGGTCATCCTTGGCAATGTAATAAATTTGGGACAGCCTGAGCTACATAATATAAGTGTTACAGCTCTAAAGGGAACACTATCCTGGCAGTTGGAAGCCAAGGATTACCTAGAGCTCTGAAGGGAAAGGTATCCCAACAGAGTGTTTTAGTTCTGGTCCAGTGGGGGACGGTTTCCCCAGTAAAGTGTTACAGTCCTTGCTCTGGGAAATGTTTCCCTAATGCAAGTGTGTAACAGCCCTGCTCCAGCATGAGAGGGTTTCCCCAGTGAGGTTGTCCCTGCCCTGCTCCACTTCCCTGGAGTTTAACAATTCTGCACCAGCCAGAGTTACTGTTCTGCTCTGCTCCTGCCCTGCCCCAGTGAAGGTTGTTACATCTCTGCTCTACTCTGGTGAAAGAAAGTCCTCACGACAAACCTCACTTGACAGATTTATTTGGAAGGAGGAATCCAGGAGAATGGCTGCCTCTGCCAGGGTAGAAAAAGGGCAGCCCCAAAACTGAACAGGTACAGGGCTTATATAGGGTTTCTTAGGGGCAGAGCTTTCCAAGGTAGAGATTTTCAGCTTGGGGATTGGTAGGATTTTAATTCCTGAGTTTGGGACAAGCTCAGAGATTGATTGGAGTTTAATTCCTGAGTTGGTTAGGGGCAGGGTGTGTTTCCTTGGTTGTGTTCTCATGGACAGGGTGTTTTTTCATGGCCCCTTTTACCCTACACATGAGACTGTTTTTTTTTTAAAGTGGGTCACAAACTACATGCCATGGGCCTTTGAGTCCACTTGAATACAGATGTCCCCAGATCCATTCAGTGACAGTGTGTTAAATAACTAACTGGAACCTGGAAGCTTCAGTGAGAAAGAATTGGGGCAGGTGAGAACTCCCTCTCACCCCATTGATTTGCTCAAAGGCAAACACATCCTCCTCGGCTGAAGCAGATCTGAAATGGAGCAGGGTCATGGGCTGTGGAGGTTCGCACCAGTGAGGGAACAAGGGCTTAGCCTCACCATGTCCTTGTCAGGTCTCCCAAACTGGAGCTTGTGTCCTGGGAGACCCAAGTCTACCACACATTAAACACAGTCATATGCCTGTGCTAATGATATTCTTGGTCAATGATAGACTGTATGTAGGATGGCAATGCCCCCAGATTAGACTGCCTGACCATGTTGTTGCTTCTAATGTGTTTGCACATGGACACAACAGCCTAACACTGCATTTTTCCATACACAAGTCTGTCAGGAAGTGATGTAAAACGTGTACCTCAGTAAAAAGGTGGGCGCTGATGTGGGTGCCCAGATGAAGTCATGCCTCCTCTCCATGGGAGAGCTCTTCTATGAATCCTACAAACACCAAAACACAAACAGGCCTGTTTTCTTTCTGTGAAACACTGTAGTGTTTGGGTTTAACTTCCAAACATCCCTTCCAAGACCGAAGACCATAAAGCAACTTGTCCTGGTTAAGGTTTCTATTGCTGTGATGAAACACCGTGACCCAGAAACAAGCTGGGGGAGAAAAGGGTTTATTTGACTTATAATTCCACATCCATAGTCCATAATTGAAGGAAGTCAGGACAGAAACTCAAACAGGGCAGGAACCTGGAGGTAGGAGCTGATGTAGAGGCCATGGAGAGGAGCTGCTTACTGGCTTGCTCCTGAATCTGCTTTCTTATAGGACCACCAGCCCAGGGGTGGCACACCCATAATGGGCTGGGCCCTCTCCCATCAATCACTAATTAATACAATTCTCTTCAGGCTTGCCTACAGCCTGATCTTATGGAAGCATCTTCTCAATCAAGGTTTCCTCCTTTCCGATGACTATAGTTTATGTCAAGTTAACATAAGTCTAGCTAGCACACATCTCTCGGCTACCAAAGCACAGGGGAGAGCAGTTACCCTGCACTGTTTAGGGGGAAAAAACCCCCAAAACTTGTACTTGTTCAGCACAGATAATTTTTTTTCTGGTATTTTGAGATTACAGGGTTTCTCTGTAGCTTTGGTGCCTGTCCTGGAACTAGCTCTTGTAGAAAAGGCTGGCCTTGAACTCACAAAGATCCACCTGCCTCTGCCTCCTGAGTGCTGGGATTAAAGGCGTGCGCCACCACTGCCCAGTTTAAATTTTTTTTTTTAAAAATGGAGAGACAGCAAATAATCCTTCCAAATGGGGTTTCAGTCGGCTGTCAGTAATTGCTGTCACAAAGATCAGAAAGGCAGTGATTTTAATAAGAGAGGGACTGACAGAGTGGGATGTGTGTTGTCTATGAGGGAGATGATTGATTGCTTGGGTCCCAGGCTCCTTCTCTACCTTATACTTGGCTGGTTCCTCACCATCTAAAGTGTCTGCCTAGGTTCCTTGATCACATCTGCATTCTAGCTAATGAGGAGGGAGAAAAGGGAAAAGGTGAGTGCCCTCCCTCCCTCTCTCCTTCCTTTCTTCTTTCCTTTTATTCTCTCCCTTTCTTGGACACAACAGAGAAACTATACTTGTCATTTCCTCTCAAACAACTTGGACATACACTGGTTACACCAGTTGCCATAGATGTGGAAAAAAGGATTCTCAATGGAACAGCCATGTGTAGAGCACCTCTAGGGGAAGGGCAGCTGTGGAGACTTCTGATGTGTCACTGAGTCCCCTTCTGGAGTCTCCAGTGCTGGCTTCCTCCTCCACCCACCCAAGCTGTTCCCCTTGTCTCCCCCAGTGATGATTCTGAATACACCTACCAATTAATCCCCTTCTCACGGTCTTCCCAGGGTCCCAGGTTGACACATAGCTCCCTCTACCTGACAATATCATCACGGGCAGAAACATGACATTTTCAGCCAAACACGCAGCACAGACCAGTCACTCAACAAACAATGATCTTGTGAGCACCTACATGGAAGGCGGATGGGTCTGGCTCCATGCATCACCTGCTGTGTGGGAGCTGCTGTTCTCCCATTTCACAGATGAGGTGGGGTAATGTTTTCCAGGCACCCAGCCTGTAAGGATCTGGTGTAGCACAGAGCGGTCACCTGCCGGATTAGGGGCAGGATGCTATACCAGGCCAGGTGTATGTGTCTCTGGAGTCTGCAGTGTGTCTCCATCCCTGTCACCCCCTAGTCCTCCTCCAGGCTCCTATGCTCTACCATAGACTTTGTAAACTAGAGCGCTGGGCACCAAGGCGTGGTCCTCTCTCGTGATTCCTCTTTAATGAAGATAACAGCACCCATTTGAAGGCCACTCACTGGGGGCCGGCCCTATTAAACACTCTGCAAACATTGCATCACTCATTCCTCGCCAGCCCCTCAAGGCAGGTGGGGGTTACAGGCTTTGGGTGTGGGCGGGACAGTGGTAGTAGATTGTTTGGGGTCCCACAACTGAGAGTCAGAATTTGCCTGTGCTCTTGTGCCCTACACCTGTACTCGGGTCCCCATGGTGACTCCAAGCTTGAGAGGCTTATCTAGTGTCTCAGGGCAGAAGCCTAGAAGGTTCCTGGTGCTGTTGGGGGCAGGTCGTCTCTGAGAGTCATCTCACTTCTGCCCGGGCAGAGTTCTGGGGTGCCAGTATAGAGAAAGGAACTAACCCTGCCTGGGAGTGGACCCTCTAACCTGGATACTGGGCCCCGTTCTAGCAAGGAAAGAAGAAATACAATGGGGGAGGTGGTGGGAGGTGAGTGTAGAGGGGGCAAGGTCAGGTCCTACCACTCTCCTCCACTGCTCCAGTCTCTAGACAGTGAGTAACTTGCTTAGTGGCTCAGTGGCTGGTCACGAGGATGTAATGGGGCCTCATAAGGAAGCCACATGGGGCCCCTGGAGGGAGTGACTTGTGACTCAGTACTACCAGCACGACTGTGCCTGAGGGTGGAGGGTCGGTTCACCAGCTGCTGGAGCTGTCCCCCCACCCCCATGCCTCTTGCTGTGTGTCCCAGGCCCACTCCTCCTCAGTCCTCTGGAGGATGTCCTTGCTGTAAAGCCATAGACCCTCCTTGACCTTACAGAGGCTTTGATCTCATGACCTGTGTCCTTCCTGGGTTAGTGGTAGGTGCTCTAGGTTCCCAGAGTCAATCCTTATGCCCAGTCACACTCTTTATGATGGCAGGGTACAGGACTGGGGACACTTGGTTGAACTTGGCTGTCTCTCCCAGCCACTCATGGGCTTTGCTCCTCAGCTCACTCCGGACATGGAATGAAGTAGTCCCTCAGATGTGGTGGGTTGTGTTGTTTAGGTCTGGACCACACTCCATCATGAGTGAGGCCTTTGAGTGTCTCTACCTATGGGACCCACAGCTAGGTGCCACTGGGACCCTGAGCTAAGGATCTGGCATTGTATCTCTCACAGGTTTTTGTCCTGGGTTCCAGACCATGGCGTGTTCTAAGTCTTCAGTAAATATCGATGGCCTATAAGTGCCTGTGTGACGTAAGCAATGCCTTGGGTACCTTCATGTATCCAGAGGATCATGAGGAGGAGAAGGGAAACGCACTGGTGGGTCAGGACCAAGTTCTGCCTGTCCGCTGCTGTCCGAACTGACTGTCGTCTGGCAGGGCAGAGTGGCAGGAACTCGTGCTTTTGTCTGACTGGACTCTGTGGGCCTTGATTCAGACCTGGCCTTGGGGACAAGTACAGACCAGCATCTGTCCAGACATGTCAGTTTCCTGAGGACTTGTGAGCCTCTCAGACCCCAGACCTGTCATTCAGTGTCCACCACAGTCATGGAGAATGCCCCTTCTAGAAGACTCCACTCCCAAAGAACAGAGGGTGAGGGAACATCCCCAAAGTGGGTCACAGCACCCCATGTTCATGACACCAGCCTACCTGTGGAGTGTCCAGGAAACAGTGCCCTACGTGTAATTATTAGGTTTGGTTTTGGCCCTGAAGGAACTCACAGGATACCTGAGAGCTGGACCAGCAGGAAGGGAAGCAGGGTCTGTCACTCCCATTACCATATAGGTCCCGAAAGAGGGAGGTAGGGAGTGGTTATGCCAGCAACTCATCTGGGTGGGCCTGATGTGGTAGGCAGTGTCTATTCTGAGGGGTTCCTGGAGAGGGATGAACTAGGGACAGGCTGACAGAAAACTGAGAGCCTGTAGGGAGAGGAACAGGCATCATGGCAGTGGAAGAAGCTGTATGCCGAGCCTGGGAGCAGCATGAGGGGTGGTGGGAGAGAGGCCTGGGGTGTGACAGGAGTGGGGTGAGAGGCAGGGCCCACCCTTTCTTGGGGTTGGGGAGGATGCTAAGGCTAGGCTAGGCTAGATCTTGACAGCTTGGGGAGAGGTCAGGGCTTCCAGCCCCACACAGACCTCAGAATGCAGCCCAAGCCCTCCAACCTGGCTGGGCCCCTTTGGTACCAGGCTCTTTCCCACTCTTTAAGCCAAGCATCCCGCCCAATGCCCCAAGTTTTCCCGGAACCCACTCAAAGCACCTAAACACCAACCTGCCTCATGCCCCACCTGGAAAATTGCGAGTCCCTATGGCTGGGCTGGCATAGCCTCCACCACGATGACTTCCCCAGTCTATGCAGAATGTAGACACCCTGTTCCTCAGGGGTCCAGGCAACTCCTGCCTAGAGCCAGGAGAACATATGAGCTCAAATAACTGGCTGGAAGAGCTCAGGTGAGCTGTTAAATTTCCCTGTTTCCTCATCTCTAAACCAGGGGGCATAATGGTTCCTGCCTTGAAAGGCTTGACACTTGTAAGCTCTTCCAAGAATGCCGGCTATGCGCTAAGTAGTAAATATTACCCATTATTAAAGCAATTACTCTTACCTCATATGGCTGGCATGGGACTGGTGTCAAGGGATTAGCACAAGGATCGTGGTAAGCACTCAC
>LOJH01048324.1:0-12725 GCA_001685095.1 Ellobius talpinus
CTTTGTGCGGCTTTATTTTAACCTCTATTTCTTTTATTTTTACTTTTACTTTTTTTTTAGTGTATGGGTGCCTGTACATCACATGCATGCCTGGTGCCTGTATATACCAGAAGAGGGTGTGGGATTCCCCAGGACCAAAGTTTCAGAAAGTTGTGAGATCCATGTAGTTGCTAGGACTCTAACTCTCTGGACGAGTAGCTTGTGCTCTGAACTATTGAGCCATATCTCCTGTCCTGATTTTTTTTTAAATCTTCGGTTGGCTTATAAAAATGAGAGAACAGTAACAACAAAAACTTTAGGAAAAAAATACACTTAATTAAAAACATTCCTTTTTTCTTGTTTTCAGAAGGAAGTAATGTGATGAGTCCTGAAGAAACCAATTTTGATCGTAGCTATGTAAAAAAGAAACTGGAGCATGGCCTTACGCGAATATGGCAGGTTTGGTTTATTTTCATGTTTACTTTCACAGAAGCTGTGATCCAAACATTCATGTTGTGGTTGTCATAGACATTCTTTTTTGAAACTTTGTGTGTTTGTACTCTCTGCAGGCTTAATCATATGCTTGCTTATCTTTGGAACAAGGCTATCATTTAACTTAATTTCTATAATTAGTTGATAATTATATCGACTACAGTGAGCAATAGAAAGAAAAAGTCTCTTAGTTTGAAATTTTCCATTGGGATTATTCATGTCATCCATGACTAAGGAAATTTCCTACAGAATAGTGCCTTTTTTTTATTGAGCTGTCCTGTTTGTTTTTATTTAGTTTTCTTGAATTCCTCTTTTCTTAATTTTAGGAAAAAAAATAAGTAGGTGACATTTGGGTCAAAATATAAGGAAGAATAAATAATAGTTTAGTTCTTTGCGAGCTTCTTTGAAGAAAACTGTGTGTGTGTGTGTGTGAGTGTGTGTGTGTGAGTGTAGAATTTGGGCTGCTGTCAGTGTGCTCCATTTGAACTGCTATAATGACTGGACTATTTCAAGAGAATATGAATTGTTTCTTATAGTTCTGGGTCTGGGAAGTTTAAGGTCAGAATTCTTAGAGTTTGTGTTGGGTGAGGTTCTGCTTCCTATTTCACAGATGATGCCTTCTGCTGTGCTTTCCCTTGAGGAACGGGAAAGCCATGTCCCTCTGGCACCAGTCCCAGTCCCAGAGACCCCACCTGCATGACCTTAAAGCCCTTTTGAGGGCCCTGCTTTCTGTTGCTCTTACCTTTTAGGTTGGACACCATCACGTGAATTATAAGTAGACCCAACTGTGAGACTGTAGTGCAACCTTTTTACATTTTGTTTCAGTTGGCTGTTTCAGCTGTGATCAGAAACTTACTTAAGATATGGTTCTTCCTAGATCAAAGTGTAATTTCTTTGGAATCTTTGAAACCTTGAAAAACCCTACCCACCCCCAGTTAGGTTGCCCTTCAGTTTGATTATCTCCTATATGGTTCTCTTAAAAAAATTATTTAGGGAAACATCCTAAAAATGTAAATTTCCTCAAGAATCATTTATCTTTATAATTTAGTGTTCTGGTTTATGACAACCATATATTAGGTTACACAATTCGGTTTATTTAACATTTAAATATATTTATGTTGTAGTTATAATTGTTTTGACTTCTTTATTTTCTCTTATGACAATATTAATCTATTCTGTTTTTATCAAATAATTGTGATTTGGGGCTCTTTTTGTTTGAGCATTATATTTGGGGATATATATATATGTATATATATATACATATATATATATACTCATGTTCATTAATTATACACCCAGGGCCAGACATAAATTTTTTTGTGATTTAGTCTCCTTATAGACCTTAATTGTACTTAATTGAAACTAGCATGTTCACGGTATAATTTCTGGTATTCAGTGTTTCCTGGCCTCTTATGTAATTAGCCCATCTGACATGGCAGCCTGATGGTATTCCTGGAACATGGAAATCTATTCATTGAGAAATTTAGTATACCATTCCAATGTAAGCATTTGGCCCGTTTGTGGAAGTCATCCACTTTTAAATATAATTGTTGTGTTCCTTTGAGTTGATTGTCATACTCCAGGCTTCAAGTTTAATGTGTTGCTTCCACTTAGCCCCCACGTCCTCTACTCCAGTATTCAACCTGTTCTATATTATTTTAATTTGTTTTGTGAATTGTTTGTTTTTTTATGTTTTCGTAGATTCTCAATGACTCGTGGTAATGAGTAGTCCCTTATCTGTTATTTTTTTTTACTTCAAGTGCAGATAGTATTTTTTTTATGCCGAACTATGATTTGTGTCTTTTTGTCTTATGCTGTACATAAGAGCTCAGCTTAGTGCTCTCCTGGGAACTGTACATCTGTATCTAAACTGCGTATTAGCTGTTGTATCCATAGTGCCGAGAATATCATCTGAACTGTTTCACAGACACTCAGGAATGGTTTTATTTTTTTAAATTATTCTATAATTTCTAACTTTTACATTTTTGAAAAAATATAGGAATCATTAATTCATTGTGTATTTTGTTTGATATCTGAACAGTAAATGTTTTCCTTCTATTAGTTAGGTTTCTTCACCACTTTCTGGATAATTCTACTTTTGTCTACTTCATTTGTTCCAAGGTATAGAGAAAAAAATGAGACTTTGAAGGAAGATAGACCTCCATTCAAGACTTAGCTTTGCCGTGAAACAGGCACAGGAGCTTAGAGAAAATAATACTTGACACTCTAGTTCCTGTTTCTCTTCAGGGATGGAAATGCCTGCTGAACAAGGATTGTTTTATACCATACAGGAAATCATTATCATAGTGTTTTTGACATGGTTAAGTAATCAAAAAAGCATGATTTTTTTAATTCAGCAATTGTAAATGTTATATTTATACTGTTTTCTTTTACTGAATTATTTGGATTATTTATCTGAACATTTCATTCTTTTATTTTAAATAGTTTGTAATATATTTAATGTATTACAAGTCTTTCAGCATTACTCAGAACTTTTATTCCATCCTTACATAGTTTCACTTTTAAAAAGCAGTTATTGCCTATAGGCGAATTTTAGGATAATTGTTCAGAAGAAAAATTCTTGTGATTTTGGCTGGAATTTCATGAATTTGGAAAATTAGTCTCTACTGATCTTTCATCCGCTCAGTGCCATTACTCTCAATTTACTGGTTTCTTTAAAAAAGAAGAAATATGTGTGTGTATGTGTGTGTATGTATGACTATACATACATACATACATACATATATAATTTATATATATTATATATAATTTCATTAGGGTTATTTTTTTATCTTACTGGTCTAGATTTTTTTATAGGCCTGTTCAAGATTTAGTGTGTCTTCCAGTAAAAGTTCTCTATTTTATAACATTTATGTAGATGATTGTGAAAACTGTTAATTTTTATGTAATTTTCATGCCTATTTTAGTTATTCATTTTTAAATGCATTATGGCTGAGTTTCAAATGAACCAGAGCCATAATGATTTTGTCCCATCTCTCATAAGAATATAATATTTTGAAAAAAGATTTTATTTAATATTCACTTATGTGTGTGTATATGTAGTTATGTGTATCTGAGAACAGGTGTCTTCAGAGGTCAGAGACATGGGATCCCTTGAAGCTAGAGTCATAGGCAGTTGTGAGCCATTGGGGCACTGGAAATAGAACTTGAGTTCTCTGCAAGAGTAGTGTGTGCTCTTAACTGCTGAGTCATCTCTTCAGCCCAAGACACCATTCTTATAAGAATTATGTGCATATTTATGTGTCTTTACATTAAGTATAATTTAACATAATTATGTCAAATTTTAGTGAAATTGTGGCCGTTACTATTTCTTAAAACATTCATGGGGCTATCCCTATTAGGTTAGTCTTAAAAGATACTTGGCTATTGGTCTATGTAGATAGATATTATCAAACTAAGAATGATCACTATCTCATTTTAATGTGTACTACAGAATACATTTACTTATTTGTTTATTTGTGTCTTACAGGATGTCCAACTAAAAGTAAAAACCTACTTACTTGGAACTGATTTATCTATATTCAAATACGATGATTTTATCTTTGTTTTGGATATAGTCAGCAGGTAGTGTTTGAGATACTGTCTTCTGTGGCTTTATTCATTCAACCATAAAAATAAAAAATTAGAAATTAATGAGTTTTCTGTTAACTTCCTAGGAGAGAATATACTTACTCATGGCTGATGGACTGGGCTTGTAGAATCTTTATAATTGTTTTTTCAAATATCCAAATTTAAATTTCTATGGGTTATACTTGTTAAAGAAAGAACCTGGGCTATTTTTGTTCTTGTTTTCTGTAAGGATGTTCCTGAAACTTACATAGACCTTTCTGTCCAACTAGATTGATGCAAGTTGGAGAAGAATTTTGTGGTAGCAAGTCTGAAGTTTTGCAGGAATCCATTAGAAAACAAAGTATCAATTATTTCAAGAACCACCACAGGTAAAAATTCAAGAAGATATGAATAAATGCAGTAGGTGGTGAGACTATTTATCTAAGGCCTACTTGTATAAGATTAGCTGATTTAAAGCCATTTTTAACTTTTAATAAATAAATTTATTATATCTCTGTAGGACAGTTGAAGATACTTCATCACGAATATACTAGAAAGTATTGTCATTATTCATTGTAAATCTTAAATTCTTTGTTTTGAATGTGTTTATTATAGGCAGAATTTCTCTGTCTGCTGGCAGCTGCTTCCCAAGTAACCACTCAGAGATTTAATACTAATTCTAAATACTTGACCAATTGCTCAGGCTTATTACCATCTAGTTCTTACAACTTAAATTATCCCATTTCTATTACTCTGTGTGCTGCCCCAAGGCTCTTGGCTTTTACTGCTCCTGCTCCTACATATCCTGCTTCCTTTTTGTCTGACATAATTTATGTTCATGAACTAACAGTTTGTACTCACCTAGTGCTATTATTCTTCTGCTAGATGTTATGGATAGTGCAAATCTTCTAGCTGAGGCAGTAACAGCCTAGAATGATCTAGTAATGTGTGGTTATCAAAATATCCTACTTAATAACACATTCATGTGATTTCATCATTGCTGTCAAAGTTATAAAACATTTCCAAGGGCTCTGATGGTGCTTTGAGTGGTATCAGGAAAATCGACACCTTCTTAGAAGAAATAAACTCTCATGCCTAAGAAAGGTTTATTGTTTTCAAGCTTATGATAAGGGACTGGACAGATGGCTCAGCAGTTAAAAGTATGTACTGCTCTGCAGAGGACCTGGGTTTAGGTTCCTAGCATCCATTTGTTGGCTCACAGCCTTTTGACCTCTGAGGTTATTGTGCACATATGATGTGAATATACATAAAATTAAAGGAATAAATATTTTTAGAAGATTATGAAAAGCTGAAAAACAGTACTTCTTTTCCCTTCAGGATACATTCAATAAATTTCAAGACTAGCTCTCTGAAAATTATAATTGTTAACTTATTAAGAAAAGTATGTTAGAGTATAGTAATATTATGTTAAGAATTTTATGATGAGCAGCAGAGACCACAGCCAATAGAATAAATGTTTAGCATGTATGAGGTCAAATCAATTGGATCAATCTCCAACACCAATCCTTTTTTTTAAATGTGTATTAGTGATAATAAAGACTATTATCTGGGTGAACACTCAATACCATCACAAGTAAGAGGAAACCAATGGCAGAGATTTTGCTGAGACACCAAGGAAAGTATCTGAATGAAGCAGTGTAAAGGATAAGGCAGGGAGTGCCATGGCCACAAGGCAGCAGGGATTCCAGCAGCCACTAGGAGCTGCAATAGGTGCATAGATTTTCCCTAGACCAGAGTCTCTGGAAAAGGGCAGCCCCACTTCCATCTTGATTTCAACCTTCAGTCCCAATGCAGATGCTTTATTTCCTGCCTCCAGATCTCAGTGAGAATAAATTCCTCTTTCTTTAAGTCACTCCATTTGTGATGATTTGCTGTAGGAAACTAGAGTGGAATTGATTGCTTCTGTAGTAACTCTGTTTAACATTTTGAGAAACTGCCAAAATTGTATTCCAAAGCACTTAACAATGTTTTATAGTTGTACTGGTATTGAGTGAGGGGTTCCAGTTTCTCCAGTCTCTTGTTGGTGTTTATTCCTATGTTGGGGGAAGTTTCTCTTCCACCAGCAGTTCCCAAATAAACACACTGAAACTTATTAGTTGCAAATACTTGGCCAGTAGTTCAGGCTTATTTCTGACTATCTCTTAGAACTTAAATTATCCCATTTCTATTAACACATGTATTACCATGTGACCATGGCTTTACCTGTCCTCTAGCATGTCTTGCTCCCTCTGTGTCTCCTGGTGACTCTGTTGTCTCTGCTCTTCTTCCTCCCAGCATTCTCAGTTTGGCCGTCCTGCCTTTGCTTCCTGCCTGGCTACTGGCCAGTCAGTTCATTATTAACCAATGAGAGTAATATATGTTCACAGTTTACAGAAGGATTATTCCACAGCATTTCTGTCTTTTTGTTTGTAACTGTCCTGGTAGATGTAAGTGGTATCTTGTGGTTTCAGTTTGTATTTCCTTAATAAATGAAGATGCTGCCAGCTTTTTTATGTATCTTCTCTGATGATGCATGTTTAAAGCTCTTGCCCATTTTTAATTGGGTTATTAGTCTTTTCAATGTTAAATTGTAAAATTTTATAGTTTTAGTTCCTAGTTAGACTCACTGTTTTTCCCCTGTGGTTTTTAATGAAAGACACAATCATTTTAGGAATTACCAGCTGTTACCTGTCCAAACACTGCTTCAGCTCTTTCTTCCTTTCTTCTTGGTGCGATTGCATGAACATGATACCTTTTGTTCTCCCTTTTCCTTTCTCCCTCCTTCCCTTTCCTCTCTGTGTGGTTGCGTGTGCGTGCATGTGTGTGTGAGTTTCTGTGCATGTGTTTGCGGCCCAGAGGTTGACATTGACTGGTCTTTCTCTAAGTACTCTTCACTCTATTTTTGAGACAGGGTCTTTCACTGATTCAGAGCTTACCAGTTCTGGAAGGCTGCCTCCTATTTCCATTTCCCTAACACTGAAATACAGGTTTCTACCTGGCTGTTGACATGGGTGCTGGGAATACAAGCTCAGTTCCTCATGCTAGTGTAGCAAACATTTTATCAGTTGGAGTCATTTTCTGTTGCATGCTCACTATATCTGTGTGCATGTGCATGTGTGTATGTGTATGATCTGTTATCCATCTATCTGTCCATCTATCATCTATCTATCACCCATCATCATCAGTCATTGCTCTACCTAATGTTAAGATCTCTTCTGTTCAGTCATTTTACTTAAAATTAGTGCTTTGCAATTTGTGCTTCAGCTTGTAGGTATTTTCTTCTGGTAACCCTGGTGTGCCATTTTACTTTCCAGTCAGGCTTTAACTGAAGGTATTCTATTTTTCAGTTCTCAAATGCCTTTTTGATAGTTGGCTTTTAAAATTTACGTATTTATTGAGATATAGTCTCTCTGTGTAGCCCAGGCTGGCCTGAATGATAGTCCTCTTCATCCTCATGAGTGTTGTAATTCCAGGTACATACCGTGAATCTGTCCATGTTTGTTCTTTATCCTGTCAACTATGGGAATACCTATAACTTGAAGTTAGGGTGCTGATATCTCCAGCAGAACAAGTTCCTGGATGTTTTGTATTTCCATATGAAATTTAATTCACCTCTTTGGTTAGATTTATTCCATTTTATTTTCCGCTCGGGGTGAGGATAGTGAATAGTATGTTCTCCTTGATTTCTCCTCGATATTTTGTCATGTGTACATATGAAGGCTCATGATTTTTAAGTGTTAATTTTGTAGCCTCTATAACTTTGCTAAGTATATTTATGAGCTGTAGTCCCTGCCTAGTTATCCCAATATTTAGAAGTGTTCCTGTTTTTCTAGATATATCTTTTTACTCATTCTTTGTCTTCGAATTTCAGTTTATTAAAAAAAGGTCTCGGTTTTGTTTTTAGCATGGTAGCAATAGCTGGTGGCATATTGAAGAAAAAGAAGGACTCACCAGGTTTTTATTTATGTAGAAGTAAAGCTTTGTTTTTCTACATCTTTCTATATAATGTAGCAATGACTCAATATCCAGTAAGAGCAGTAGTATGAAGAGCATCCCCTGTAATGCAGATAGTGAGGAGACTGCTGGAGTGGGAGTGCTGGCCTGCTCAGTTTTAAGTGCATTGTGGAAATAGACACTGCTGAAGACCTTTGCAGAATGACAGTCATCTTGGTATCGTTACTTAGCAGCCTGACATATTATGATACACTAATACATAAATATTTGTGACTTTGTATAACCTGCTAGTTGTTTATTTTGGCACTGGTATCTGAATAGTTAATAAATTTAAGTATGTTGGCAACAGGTTTTAATTTAGTTCTTTAGTAAAAATTGTATTTGTATTTCTTTCCCTTTTTTGGTATTTTGAGACAGGGTTTCTCTGTGTAACAGCCCTAGTTGTCCTGGAACCAGGCTGGCCTCAAACTCACAGAGATATGTCTGCCTCTGTCTCCTGAGTGCTGGGATTAAAGGCTTGTGCCACTACTGCCTGGCTAAAAATTGTATTTTTTATACATCACTTTTACACTTTTAAAAATATTTAGCTTAGTAAGTATTTGACATATGTTTATTATGTTTCTCTCAAGGATCATGGTATAGCTAACAGAAGCAAGCTTTTGTAGTTTATTGTGCTAATCTGGATGCTTCAAAGGGGATTATGATGATGATGATTCTGTTGTTAGACCGTATTTTGTTTCCTCAGTCCTTGTATTTTCTTCCCTTTTTTGTTTAGTCTGTTTTTTTTCTTTCCTTTAAGAATACGACTTGATGAACTAAGAATGTTCTTAGAGAATGAGACATGGGAGCTTTGCCCTGTTAAATCAAATTTCAGCATCTTGCAGCTTCATGTAAGTTTTTCTTAAGAACAAAGAAATATGTCTTCTAGTAACTATTTTGAATTTTTTCTTTTAATAACAAAAACATGTATGTGAGAGCTCCTTCCTTGAAAGGGATTCCTAACAGATTCTTTATTAAGAATTTACTGCTGATGAACCTGAAGTCTATCTTATAATATTCATCTTACATGCTTGAGTAAACTCCTTTGACTAAAAAAAGTAGCAATTGCAATGAATTTGCTTTTGAATTAAAAAAAGAACCCAGTGTTTTATCAAAGTTTTTCAGAAAATGAGTCATTTTTTGGTATCATTAACTTAAAATGCTTATTTGTATATGTAAAGTATTAGCAATTTCCTGAAGGCATGAATGGGCACTTAAGTTATAGTTCAGTTACAGATTTGCTTCTATTGTCAAAATGATTGATAAATGAAAGGTATTTATGAGAAATACTAATTATTATTAGTTAGTTGGATTCTTTGGAAAGAACAGTTTGGGAAAAACTCTTTAATTGGTTTGATTGAGATGCAATGTAGTAAATATTCCTGCATCAGTGATTATGTTGTAGTTCATGGCCTGAAAGTACATTTTGTTTAGTGAGTTCCTTCAGTGGAATGGCTTTCTAGAATAAGAAAAAAAATCTGAATATACTTAATTATTATTAAGTATATAATTTTAAGTATATAATGTACTCGATTATTATTATTATTTTTAAATTTTATTTTGTATGTTTGGGTGTTTTGCCTTCATGTATGTTGGTATACCACCAGCATACAATGCTAGTGGCAGCCAAATGGGAGCATGGGCTTCCCTGGATCTGGAATTACAGACAGTGATTAGCTGCCATGTGTGTGCTGGGAATTGAACCTAGGTCCTCCAGAAGATCAGCTAGTGCTCTTTGCTGCTGAGCTGTCTCCCTATGTTTAATTTAATAGAAAGATAGTCTTTATGTTATGTAGTTTCATATCCAGTCCTTTCCTAATATGGTAATACTAAAAACACTTAACAGTGATAATCAGTACATGCTCAAGGACAACAAAAGTAATATAAATTTTACTTAGCATTAATGAAATATCATTAAATTAGCAGTGTCTGTGACTTCTAAAGTAGTTGTAATTCCTTAACATTTAAAATTTTTAAGCTTAATATTTTAGTTTATTTAAATAAGTTTATTGAATTTTATTTAATAGATTGACTGTTCATAGATTAATCACACGTATTTTAATGTGTACTTGGTATAATTATAAGAGCACTTTTAATAGAAAGATTTTATTTCTGACTAAGCAAGCTTTACTTTTTAAAAAATGGTTGCCTTGAAAACCATTTACAACTTAAGTATTCAAATGTTTTCCTTTAGATTTGTAAAAAAATCATGTTGTTATATTAAAAACTTGTTTAGAGTTATAAAAACAGTGTCATGATTTTCAGGCATTGTGTCAGATCTGATTTAACATGTAGTTGAAATTTATAAAGAAAATCACCTGGGGCCAAGACATGGTGGAATGGTAGAGAGGACAAGTCAGTGCACTTTGTAGAAATTTAAGATACTTTTTCATACTGCCCTTGGACCTTTTCAGACTCATACTGTATGACAAAGACTTAAATTTGTTATCAATATTGTTAGGTATAGAAAAATGTTTATTTCTATGGTAAGTTGTCAAGTCAAGAGTTTTGTGATTCAGATGAACTTTAGAGATTATTTGAACCTTTTCTCCAGTTAGCTGTAACCTTGAACTTGGCACCCAGTCTTTCCAGAATCTCTTAGTATGTTCATCTTTTTGATGTGGAAGTTGGGTCAGGTATTGCATCTTTTTAGCTCTATAATTTTTTATTTCTCGAGTCTAGATTGTTTCTCTCATTTTAAAGATGAGGAAAATGAAGCAAAGAGAAGGTAGGTACCTGACATTTCATAATGTCTTGAATATAGCAGTCTAGGAGCAGAAGACACAGCTGGCCCAAATGTAATGCTCTTTGCTTCTTGGTCTCTAAAGGAAATGAACTGATAGTTATAGATACCAACATAATAAAGGTACACATGTACTTGATACTCATCATGTGTCTGTAAGGATGTCTTAGGCCAGCAAGCATGAGTCAGCCATGTCTTAGCAGTTGACCTTTTGAAGGATATTTTGGGTATCCTACCAGGACTTATATTGTGTCATTCAAATTTCTTGTAATTTGAAAATGTATCTCTGCCTTTCCTTCAAGGAAGGCCAGAGTTGCTTGACCAGGCCAAGCTGTTGACTAAGCTTTTTTTTAGAATAACCATGTGTTTCTAAGATTGTGATCTCAGATGACTTGAAAGATGTAAAATGTAAAGGTGAATAACTTGAAAATCATTTTCTCCCCACTCTTCTAACTCTTTATTTACATTGAAGGGATGTATTTGTATGCTTGGATCTTATTATTTTTTTATTACTTTTTCTAACAGCTCTTTGCTCCTTTCTCAATATGTAGGAATTTAAATTTCTGGAACAGTCTCGGTCCCCCTCAGTCTCACCTAGTAAGCAGCCATTGGTGACTACTTCAAAACCTATGACTTTGTTTGAGCAGTACTGTAGTGCTGGGAATCCATTTGAAATTCAAGCTAACCATAAAGATGAAGAAACAGAAGATGTATTGGCTTCTAATGGGGTATGTGATGTTTTTAAAATGCTTTGTGAAACAGAATTAAGTTTTACTTTTTCAAAGTATTCTGAAGTGAATTGGTAATTTGCTGGAGTGCTCATTTGTTTACCACTTACATCCTTTCAATATACTGTGTCTCTACAGAATGACTCTATACTGTGCTTAATTCACCATGGTGTCCTGAAATACTAGTTTATTCTTGTTGGTTTCATATTCCTTTTAGCGTATTTACCTAGTCGTGGTTTTTTTATTCTCATTGAAATATTTTGGTGACTAAACAGAGAGATGGCTGAGGGACTAGTGCACCTATACTTTTGTCATGACTCCACTTCTGAATAACTAAGTTGGTGTTCCCAAATTCCATGTTTTTTATCTGAGAGTAAGGCTGTCTTAGTCGTTGTTCTATTGCTTTGAAGATACACCATGATCAGAGCAACTCTGATAAAGGGAACATTTCATTGGGACTGGATGACAGTCCATTATCATCATGGTGTGCAGCATGGTGGCACACAGGCAGACATGGTGCTGGAGAAATTCCTGAGAGTTCTGTATCCTGCTCTGTACAGGTAGCAGGAAGAGACAGATACTGTGCCTGACATGGACTTTTGAAACTCCAAAGCCCATCCCCAGTGACAGGCTTTCTCCAACAAGTCCACACCTCCTAGTACCTCTCAATTAGTGCCACTCCCTGGTGACTAAGCATTCAAATATGTGGGGCTGTTCATATTCAAACCACCACAAAACTTTTGTCCAGTTGCCTGACAGGATTTAAAATTTAGAGGTATGTTCTGTTAACAGCCCTTTGAGCAGCTTGAGACAATAGGAAATGTAGGGACTGCTTAGTTGGTAGGAAGGGTTTAAGTGCAGCAGTAGAGAGCAGTGCTCTGCCTCACAGTCTTCTGTATCATATTTTCAGAAATGTGTCATTTGACCCAGGGTATTACCCTTTGTACTCTGTAATTTTCGGGGGAAACACACTATGACTTTTAATTTTAGACTTGATTTAACCAAATGAGAATTGTTTAGGTTTGAGAAAAATCTATCTCTTTTATTTTTCTATTTTTTGTTTTAAAACCTATTTTTGGGCATTTTTTTTAAATTGATTTTATTGAGCTGTATATTTTTCTCTTCTCCCCTCCCTTCCTCTCCCCTCCTTCTATACTCTCCCATGATCTCCATGCTCCCAGTTTACTCAGGAGATCTTGTCTTTTTCTACTTCCCATGTA